>DWAJ01006177.1:0-10669 GCA_018238005.1 Eurema mandarina | reverse complement strand
GATAAATTTGCGAAAATGTGGCCGTAAAATAATACAATTTGTCTCTCGTTTAGAATCCTACGAAGGTTTATAAATTTCCTAGGATATTTATAAATTTGCTGTTCTTGTTATTTTCCGGTGACATATAATATATATTATTAGTAAAAACTTTTTGTCAAGCACAACCTTCCTGTGGAATCAGCTCTCTTTGTTTGAATGAGGACATTCAACCAAAGAGTGTATATTTTCATAATAGGCCGGCAACACACTCGTGACGAGACGAGTGCTCAAGGGCGGAGCTGATCACTTACCATCAGGTGAAGCGCGAGGTCATTTACCCCTCTAATATAATAAAAATACTATTTGAAAAAAGGCAATATATTCCTACAAGGCTGTTACTTTTAATTACATCTATATCATCCATATATTGGATGGAACCCTTTTTTTCCAAAAATGAATCACATGGACATGGAGCTCTTTTAACGCTGGTTTTAAAAGCACATTGCTGAAAGGGAATCCTATCAATCAATCAATCAATCATGTGGAGGTGCGCCTAGATAAGCAAAGCTATTATTTATACTTACAACTATTATTCTCCTTGACAGTTGACATTGACAGTTGAAAAGAGTCAAAATAAACTTAGTTTTTTTTTAAATTGAATGTTTAATTTGTGAAAACACATATGTATATAAAACATATATACTTAGTTCACACAAAACTACTTACACTTACTACTTACGTACCTACACGAAAATACTACAATATTAAGTAAAACAACATAAACATGAAAACGAAGCATCAAGAAAATGTTTATCGTTAAATCAACCAGGCTTAAATTTAAAACAAAAATATTCAAAATACATACAAACAAATGTTATTCAGCCAAGACAATATTCAAAGAGTAATTAACGCGAGAAAAAGGATGAGGTTGAAATGAAAAAATAATAAGGCAAGTGAGTACGCAATTATCCCTTTTCATACGCGACGTGCTTAGATGTTATAACAAGGGTTTAGCCTTCCCCGTTCAAATAAATTCAAAGTTCCTCCTCATTACCGGATTCATGGCATTGCGCTCATGGGGCATTCTTTGCAACTGAGATTAATGTTCCTAACATAGACGTATTACACATAGACTGATAGTGCCTTAATAATCGGTCCGCAGTAAGTGAAGCCAAAACTGTATAATATATGTAGGTAAGTATTGAAAGCACGGTCTTATACTAAATGACACGCACACAAGCCCAATGTTGCTACTATAAGAAATTTACCCTATACATGTGGAAAAATTAAAATCTACGAAAACATACGAATTTCGATGCGATGCACTGCGGCGACGATGTATGAAAGTAGACCAAATTGTCTACTTTGAAATGGCTTAATTTTACGTGATCATAATATTGCTATTCTAGCTGTTATTATTCTATGGTTCCTAATTTAAATTTTGGATGACGTATGATACAGGCCGTAGCCGTTTTTTAAAGATTCGTAAACAAGAAACAAAAAGTATAATAAAAATTACGATATCCTTTCATGTTTTATTATGAATTATTGTTTATTTTGAGTTTTCATACTTAATCAAAGAAACTTTATAATGAAATAACTCGAAGCGGAAACGTTTTATTCGTTAAACTTTTTAATGGGTTATTTAGTAACGGGTTGATTTACGCAAATCAATATGAATTGTTTATTTGAGCTATTTTTTTTTTTAATATTCGATTGTTTTTAATCTTTTAGGTTCTTAATTTGAATATCGATAATCATTTTAGATAAACAACTGTATTGAGAAACAACAATGGCCTTATCTAACGGTGATTGATTGTCATATAATGTGAGTGGATATTGAGGTGATACGCGATATTGCTTTGCTCAAAGGATATAGATATTGAATCTTCTAAAGCCAAGGTGCTACATTTGTAACCTGACACGACACATAATATAAGTATTATATCAATATAATCTCAAATAGCAAACGCAACCTCTGAGATATATGAATATATTAGTATTGTGCCTAGTAACGTGCCACGCGGCTTTGCGATGCGATAGGTTCGCTGACGGGGCTGCGGAAGAGTCCGCCAGAGCACCCGTGACCCCGTCACGCGCGGAACAGTGGAACACCGTAGGGTTTTAGTCGGTTGGAGTCCGACATAACCTGCTTTCTCACCCCCAGGATCGTAGGTATGCGTGAGCATTTCCCCACGGAAAAAAAAGTTTTAAGGTCTTCATCGAATTATTCCATGTTAATAATACATGGAATACGTTATAATTAACCTATGAGACCGTATAATCTTGTCAAGATTCGCGCAACTAAAGTTTGTAAATGCGAATTTAATGCTATTATTCGACTATGGGAGGGAAGAAATAAATAAAACAATTTACTTATATGTATTTATTTATTGGAACAATTCACTACTCTGTATGATATAAACCAAAACAGTTTGGTTTTTCTTGAAAGATATACATTAAACATTGCACATTCTAATTTGTCTACACTAACTTATACTCTTTAAACTAGTAACAGACCTACATATAATTCAACATTATATATTATATTTAAGGTAACAATACATTTTTGCTATTATAATGTAAATTTACCACTGGTTATACTAACGGTAGAAAAGTAACAAAATTTCAATTTTTATCTTACGCTCTATATAAGAATCTAAACAATTTTTGGGTTTTTAATTTTTTTTTTCTTGTAACGTCATGGATAGTGATCACTTAATTAATATGTAATAAAAATTAATAACAAATATATAAACATTATATAGTATCTGTTATGATAATTCTTAATCTTAGGTCTACTATATTTATTTAACATAACACTGACCATCGATACATCATTAGTTGGCTGATTAAAAATAGTAAGACGATATATCTAAATGTATTTAGGTAACATTTCAAATTAATCAAAAACATTATCAATTTAACGGAAATAGACGATATATTTTATCTGCGGAATAATTTTTTAAATGCAAAACAAATGTCAACGTTGAATTGGAGTTTTGGCGGGAATCTTGCGGCGTCTATTTGTAATCTCGATTGAATATTCGTTTTTTGGTGCATAAAGTGATTTAATGTTTGATTGTGATAGTTATTCATGCAGTAAATTAGCTAATAAGTGTCCTGGAAATGAAGAATTTATTCGAGAGCGCATAGTAGCGCCGTTCCGATTGCTCCAAGATTCGTCGAGGTTCTTCGTAAAGTTCACTATCACTTTACAAAGGGCAGAACAAAACGACTGACTAACTCGACTAAAGACGACTTGATGACGATTTTACTTGACTCATATCGACTTTTATCTTGACCACGTTGCCTCTTATTACATTAACATTGGCAAGAAGCTAGACGCTAATGCCATAATATAAGAAAGAAAAAAATGTCAACGTTGACAGATGTTTTTTTTAATAAAAAATTTAAACGAATAATAAAGATCCTCAAAACAGTAACTCTTATATTTTAAAACTTACATTGTATTTATTTTAATATTTAAAGTGACAACTCAAATAAATTAAAAATATTTTACAACGATTGGAAGACACAGTGATTGCGTTGTTTCTCTCTTATATCCAATACTTAAACTAATTATTATGTCAATATATTAATTCTTACTAAACTTATATATTTATGAAATTATCAAAAATATTCATTGGTTCGTTTCGTGTAAGAAACCGAATCATTAAATTTTTTATGGTTTTTTTTTATATATTTTATTAGATTACAGACAATGTATTTTCCTAATCCTGTAACAGCTATAGGGCCTATATTTTTATTAATTATCGAGATATAAACGCTACTTTTCTTGTACTAGCTCCTACAAGGATTCAATTTCGGAACTGACGTCAACCATTACCCATTTCTATAAAAAATAGGTACATGACAAACTTATTTCTCTCAAAGGCATTCACAAAAATATCGATGACGTCATTAGTTCTTCAAATTCATGAGATAACGATCTTATTATATAATATCTTCATATCTTTTATATTAACTTACTCTACTATGTTTCTATAATTTAATTTTACTAAATAATTTATTGAGCAAATCCGAAATATATTCAAACAATGTAATTTGAACGGGCTTTGTATAAATCTATTCTTACATTATGGCATACTAATAGAATCTAATATTAAAATTTTATAACCCTAGTTGAGCGTTGTTTTAGACTCGGCTAAAACATTAAAATATTTTTGGTATTGCTAAACTATAGAGCACCGTATGATCACTATGTTAAATATTTATCGTTGTCAGTTGACGATATACTTCAAAAGGAACATAGAATTTATATAAAAATCATTTATTTAAAATCACTTATTATGTTGAATTTATTTTATTTGTTTTTTATTTTAAAACTGCAGATATTTTTCGTAGTATTTAGGTCTGTGTATATTTTTTTTTGACATTCCATAGACATAGATAAAATGACATATACTAACTCAAAAGTAAATAGATGTCATATACATAACGTAATTAACAAAAATTGAGATGTCTTAGTAACCTACTATAAAATTCAACAGAAATATACTTAAAAAAATACAAAAACATTAATCGTTTAGGTAAAAAAATTAAATACCTCACAGATAAAATATATAGATTCGTAAAATAGTTATTTTTAAATAAAATAATTGCCAGAGCAATTCTTTTTCTCTCTATGTAAAAGGTATTTAATTTTTAAGTATTTTGATTTAAAAATATAAATAAAATGATTAAACAAAACACATAAAACAATCAAACTATCACTGCATTTAAACCATAGATAATTTTATATTACTTGTATGTGTCTAAAGCTGTTCTAATATTAAATGTTTAGGGAATATGCACGTTGTTATATATTTGTCTATATGATAACTTTATTTATACTATAAAATGTAACATAATTACTATACATATACAAATAATGATATACATATATTTATAAAGTTTAACTTGTAAACGTGCATGTTCCCATATTGGCAAGGGATATTTGTACATATAATTTTTCTTGGCGAATTATATTACCGAAGGTCCGGCCTACGATGACATATATATCTCTATAGTCTATAATCTATGATTTTTGTCAGTTGACCATAAACAGGGGCCACTCCGGACAAGCCGCTGGAGGAGGTATTGGAAGTGGCGAGCCTCCCCCTACGGGAACTATTTCGGGTACCTAGAATAAAATATGAAGTTAAACAAACGACTACTGTACCTAGTAAAACTCTCTTCATTATATACTACTCTATATGGTTTAAAAGTTTGGTTCTATGAAGGAGAAAAAAGTTTTTGTGAAAGCAAAATAATAGATAATAATTTATAAGTAAATTACATTTATAAAATTGTAGTTGACCCAGGACTCAAGCAAGTCAAAGCTGTTTGTCAGGAGTCAGTGACACAAAACATATTTCTATTGTATAATTCAATGAAAATTATTATTTTATAATAAATAGCTCTTGTTAAAATTAGGTATATTTTATAAAAATTGCATTGAATGTGTTACGTAATCAAATTATAGACTATAGTACTAAACTATTGTCGATGGTCTTACCATAGTCTGTGGGTGGTGTGGCGGGTGGTAGTAGTGTGCTGGCGACACGGGCGGCGTGGGGTAGCCCCAGTACACCAGCGCCGGGGGCATCGAGGGCCCCATCGCGGGGTAATAATACGTTATAGGACCTGTATCAGGAGCCCCATTAGTTCCTTACTCTTTACGACTTAGAAATATGGCTCTTATAAGATAAACTAGTATAGAAGTGTATGATGACAATTTAACAAATGAAAATATCATGCAGAAGATTTTGGGTTAGTTACAAATATTGTTTAATTTACTCGTTTAATCATATATTATTTTACTATACGCTCCTTACGTTCCCATAGAAAGTTTGAAGCCTAAGCCTCATCGCCCATCGGTTGCCAATAGCCCTTTACATAAATACAATTCCCATAAATGTAGGTTTTGCGGAAATGTAGTTAATATATAACCGACACGTATTCCGCTGAGATTGACATAACCTGTCAAAGTTTTGGCGCCAATTTTATGACATTCGCAGTGTTGCTAGTGTCTCAAAATGTCAGCGGAATACCAGAATATTCACAAGGACGTACAAAATGTAAGGTAAGTATGTAATTAAAACAATGAACACTCACCAGGTACGCATTAACAGTCCACCAAAGCAGTGCTTACACCTCACCAATATCTGTTACACGACGTCGTAGCCGCTAGTCATCAAGCTACGCTGCGGACTATCACAACCCTATGCTCGCCTGGTACCCTTGTACTTATAACGACTTCCACTTCTCATATTTCTATTACTTTTTTTAATAATTAAATGAATCAAAAGTCTTTCTAGGACGTCAAAAGTTTTTTATTTTTATTTTTACATCTGGCAATTTTACGAAAGTATGAGAAGTCGAACTCGCTGCGTCATATCAATCAGCCTCATGTGACCCCACAACAAATGATACTTACGTTATAGAACATTCAACCAAGGACCAACCCATGAAGTCTATAGAAGCGATACGATCCTCTACGACACACGGAAGCCGCGAATACCCTGACGTTTCTCTGTCACCGAACCATGCAGAACTATTTTGTTTAGAACTAACAGCTTGAGCTTACTATACGTATGATTGAATACTGGCCAGAAGGTTGACATTAAAAATAAAAAAAAACGTTTTGCGCAGAGAAGAAAGTTCTAGACGCGTACTTATATAATCTGCATTTGTAGTTAAGTTTAATAATAATAAGAAAAATAGCTTATTTCTTAAATCAACAAGTTTTTTTTAATATTTATTCTTTCAGATTTAATTAAATGTTTATAGAAGTTTTCTAAGTGGGTATTTTAAAATATAGGTTCGATTTTAACGCAGTAAGCTCAGCTAATATGTTATTTCTATGAAGCCCTGGTGCTGAATCAACTTAGGTTTTGTTGTAGACAAACGTGACTAAAGCTATGTTAGGGGATAGGATATGTCATATGACTGTGCCGTTATGTGCCGTTGTGAAGGAAAGTTTAAGTTTTTATATTACTTAAATATATAATTATAAGCTATTAATACTAATTCTTCTTAGAGACCTTAATTATAAATCGAACGAAAATAAAATAATTTAAGAACATAATAACCTATAGTCTCGTTGGTTAAATATGAAAGAAACTTAACATTTGGGACATCTTTCGTACGTTTTATACTGATTGTTTAAACTTGTATTTATATGGCTGAAAATATATAATACTTACCAGACACCTCCCACTAGTCATGATCATAGACCATGTTCAATAATAAATGTAAAATTAGAATGTTATTAAAAATACCAATTCCGATAGTTAGTAAAACGAATAGACGTACGAGCAGAGACAAGGCAAGCGTTATCGGTTTTTATTGAGAAAAAAAAAACGATAAATCCAAAAACCGTAAACTCAATAAAAACCGGTATTGTGTTAGAAGCTTTCCTTCACAAGTGCTTACAGTAACAGCACAGCCAACCAAAAACCAGTGAAACTCACAATATCACGATCTAACGGAAATCGATTTATTAAGTATAAAATAAACTAAAATTAACCAACTAGTATAATTATGTTAAGGCTCTAACAGTATTAGAAATAAAAACTTATGATTCCTTAATGCTAAAGAAATTCAGTTTTGCCTTAAATGTAACATGAAGTGGGGAAGGCTGTTATTTTTATATGAATTACTGAATAACAAGACAGTGAATACCTTGGCGTTCTCCAGACACAGACAGCTTGATTTAAAGAGCAACAGAAAGGAAAATCAAGCAAAAACTCAGCAGATAAAACTCTTTCAAAGGCATTTTTAAAAGAGACAGCACGTCTTGTTTTTAGAAGAAGTCTTCAAATAGCAAGAAGATAGAATTAATAATAAAAAAGCATGTATGTGGCTGGAGGGCCACTTAAAAGTTACCTCGATAATATCACAAAATCGGCTTGAAATATCATATCATATATATCTTATATACAAATAGCTGTAGAAAAACAGATCCCAAGCCGATTTTATTTCATTTAATAGATATAAGAATACCTGAGACCTGCGTTTAGAAACTGTACCGTAAAGCAACCTTGACGTGAAATTATTCGGCTTGATACTACACGTTTTTCGATGATTAACTTTATCCGTCAAAAATCGTGCAGTACCTCGCCTTAACACGTTAACGAAAAACAGTTGCCAAAAAACCATCTACAAATATTTTAGTAATCTTTAAGAGTACTTCAACCTCTCCTGAAGCGGGTAAATACTTCTTAAGCTGTCATTAAAAGTCTCACTTTCAATAAAAAGCGGGAATAAGCTTTACTGATATCAAAATCATAGTAGTCTATAGTAAAGTTCATTTGCGCCCAATGTTATTATATTTAATAGATATGTTATAGGCGCAATATTTTGAAGACGAAAAAACATCCTAATTAGGACTTCTTACCTTTATTTGATTGGTTTCCGGTGCATTCACGCGCAACTAACAAAACTAACTATCTCTTTTTTCATGTTGGTTTTATCATTTATCTCTTTTCCATCGTTTGACTCGTATGTATGTGTATAACATATCTATTATATAAAATCATTGCTTGCGCCATAATAGTGCATCGTTTCAACATCATTTCATGTGTCTAATATATAAATATGATAAATAATTGGCGAAAGACCCAGTCCTGAGATACCATTAGGCCAATAAGCTAATTTCGTGTACATTATATTGAACATAGAATACAATTACGCAATTTCAAGGTATCCTCCCAGCATGTGCTCTGGAAAACGGTCAAAAAACAAAGTCCTGAGCCATGCATATTTTATCCTTATCCTAAGCGTCATGCTACCCTAGTCATTTGAACTGCAATAACTCATTTTGTGACTGATATAATCTTTTTTGTTTTGTTGGGTTTAAGTCAATTATTAATAAATAATAATAAAATGTTTTGCGAATTCATTTTTTAAAGCAATATAAAAATATATTTTTTTTACTGAGCTTCGAAAATTGCCGCCTTTTTTACTGTCAGCAACGTTTTTCATATGTCTAATTGTTACTGTCAATGTCATTCAATGTCAGTTTTGTTGTTTTTAATTTAAACCTTTTTAATAGTTATATATAATAAAACGTTTAAGTTTATAAGTTATGCAGTTCAAACGACAAACGAATAAACGATTTGCAAAACTTACCGGTAATTTAAACCATGCTTATTTTCCATCACACACCCGTTCGGATACATACAAACTTTGTAACGATTAATAAACACATATTTTGATTTATTCTAGAAATTTCTGTTATGCAACTTTACCAATAATACTATTTTTTTTAATTGTGTTGTTTCAATACCAAGAGCTCGTACAAAATACATATTTTTATGGGAAAATAGTTTTATTAAAATGTGATTATTTTTAAGAAGGCGAAAAAAGGAGGTTGTATTGGTAAAGTTGCAAAGTTATTATAAAAAAATTAGAGATGACAGAACAAAGATTAGCCATTACACCATGTTGTGACAAGCCCCATACCTATGTGAATTTGACACAATGACACCTGACAATGATCATATTGTCCACAGATAACCAATTTAGTTATACATTTGTCTATGACTTATATAGACAACCTTTTCCTCGGTTTGTTAAACGGAGTGGAATGTTCTGGAAATTCAGGAAGCAAGGATATACGGGATTCCCAGGTATATAAGTACCGTTTTACGATACTAACCTAACCTAACCTACCACTAACATAACCTAAAAATATTAAAAAGTAAAGTGCATCAACAAAGTTGCCAAAACGTTTACAATAAAATATAAAAAGTGTAAACTAATCACAAATAGTGCATTGTACTGAAAACGTGTATATTAAGTACCTAAATATACATTTATAAGTACCTATCTCAGACTCAAAATCAGCCTTAACGAACCGGCGAAGCTTTCAAAATGGAATGTCTTAATAAAAATCACAACTAGCACGCGAAAAAACAGTAAAAACACTACACACTACATTTGTCACTGATTAACAACCTCCGATTCCTTAAAATAATAAACTCGAAGAATTCAACAATAATTAAAGTCGGTAAAATTCAACAAAGACTGATTTTCCTAACTAAAAAGCTGCAATAGTTGCCGTAGCGCGAGTAAATTCATTTTCAACGAAGGCACTTTTGGCCCGCGTCTTTTGTCATTTCTCTTACCCTGTAGAGCGGCCGAGGCCGTAAATGGTAAAATAAAAATATACAACTACTTTTTGATTCACTTCATTATATCTTAATGATAAAGATAACGCCTTATTCTATAAAAAGTCCCCGGCTCGTAATTCACGGTCGACGCCGGGGAGAGCCGTCTCGACTCATACAAGTTCATCTACATAACGATACCTACGTTCGTAAGATCGCGTATTTAGTCAAAAACTACAAAAAAGTGCGACAATTTCAAAGGAAATCGCTTTCAAATCTACTATACAAGTATCTTTGCGGTTTTAAAGGGCAAGGGGGAATGTTATTAAACTCCCGGGTAGTAGGGGTAGGTGGGGAACATGGAGAGTCCGGCGGGGAAGGGGTTAGTCAGATGGGAGGGGAGCGCGGCGGGGAGCGGGGAGGGGTAGCCGGCCGGCAGCGCGCCAAGAGTACTGTAGGAGGTCAGCGCGGGCGACGAGTTGGCGTACGAGAATATGGGGCTGGAGGGCGCGTACGACAGCACGGGCAGCGACATGGGCAGCTGCGGCTGCACCGCGTAGGGGCGCTTGGCG
>DWAJ01006176.1:0-10673 GCA_018238005.1 Eurema mandarina | reverse complement strand
ATCGTCGGGTGCGCGAGCGTTGATTGGTTGTCCCAGTCGTGTTGTCTTTCTCGCATCAATACGTCAATTACGAGCGCGATTCTACCGATGCGCAGCTATTCTCGTCCAGCGCTAAACATAAATGACGCGTACTATATATACCCTTGCTGAGTAAATAATGATATTTATTAGTAATAATTATACAGCAAAGGTGCGACAAAACATTCCTGTGTCATTATCCATTTGTTAAAACCAGAAATTGTACGTGATTGATTTATAAGCGATGAATATAAAAGTTAAAATAAAAAATTATGCACTTGCTAATTTTAAGGATGGGTTATTAACTGTATGTATTATTAATAGTTCATTTGTGTTGTTAATATTTTTAATTTTATTTAATTTAACAGATACTAATATGTACTATGAATTTTTAAATCTCTTCATAGATAATATAATCAAGAAAAGGTTTTGTTCAAAAAATATCTTTCCTGTTATTAATATGAATCAATTTTACGAAAAGTTTTATAAATGAATGTATGATATAATATATAAATAAAGCGTGTTACTAAACCCTTAGCAACCAGTAAAAATAAATCGATTAGCTAAGTAATTCATTAGTACAAGACACATTAGGTAAATAATCACCACTTAAGGTAGTCAAAATGACATAACACTGCATGTTTAGATGAATCGATCATAATTATATGGGCTCCCGATCGGATCCAGTTTGGCCTGAGATATCTTGAAATCGACCCCCTAAGTAGATATGAAGCAATCTCGAACATTTTAATTATTATTGAGGATTTGCGGTGTTTTAGTATTCATTCCCAATGATCGGGTCATTGGGAATGAAAAGAAAAAAGAAAGTTATGTATTAGTCTTTGCATATAAGAGTTACAAACGATCTTATACATTCTCTAGACCTAAAAACCAGCCATTTTTTCTATGTGTCGTATAAAGCATTATGTATACTCTTGGTAGTGGTGACGTCCATATATTTTGTTTGCAAATATAAGCTCTTACTCGTACAACGTCAGGAGTGTTTAAAAATATAAACTCAATAAAGATCTCATTTAAATAACTCCAAGACTTGATTTTAACAATGTTTTATATGTAGAATAATTATTATAGAATTTGGCATCTGGCAGTATTTTATTTCAATGTATCTTAGATATATTATATGTTAATATCAAAGTAAGCTGTCAGCTATTTTATAAAGATGTTAATTCCACCCAAGCCGTATCGAGTATCAGCAGTATTTTTTCTATTGGACGCCTTTATCAAGCCGCTAACTTTAGTGATATGACAAAGTGTCCGAGATGCCACAACGGAGCGTGCGGTCAGTCCGTCAGTCCGTCTGTGCATCCAATTGTATAATGCATCACCACATTCAACCTTGTAATGCTTCCATAACGAGTTGACGTGACAATAAAACAAAGTAAAACAAAGAAATTATTGCGTGAACGCTATGTTGACTCGGTTTACAATTGTATTTTTAAATAAAAATCATTTTATATATAGGTTTCTATAAAGGTAAAACCAAAATAATGAAAGAAAGGTATCGGTGTAAAGGTTTCAGTTTCTAACAAGTTTAAAAAAAATATTATAATTTACAACAGGCTTTAAATTGAATAGTTTCTTCCAACCATAGTCTTCTGTAATCTTGTCCATAGTGTTATATATGTATAAAGATAAATACAGTGTTTGGGAACACTAGGTTAATATCAATAAACATAATATATACTACGATTACTCTAGAGTTAAGTTTATAGACAACGATAGTAAAAGTATACTGTACTTGTAGTATGCGTCACACGTGAATGGTATTTGTGACTCATCCACTGATTATTATGTTAGCGTAGGTCAAGATAACTTACAGTTTCATTGAAAGTGAATTATGTAGTCTTTTATAGCACTATCATAGCCTCTTAATGGCCTATAAACATATGACTAGATATGATAATATATTACTGGTTGAAACGTGCCTATGTGTGTGTACCTATGTTTTAAATCAAATTATCAATAAATGTAACAATAAATGTAGAGGTATTTCGTTAATTTATTTGCCATTTTAATAGCTAATGTAAGAGACATTTTGTTATATAGTCAGATACTTTAAAAGCGATGTTGCATCTCGTTAAACTCCAACTAATGTTTAGTTTCAACAAATATATATTTAAATGAAATTGTTAGTTTTATTTAGTACTACACCTTTTATGTCCAATACCAACGTTTAAGACTGTAGCATAATAATTTATATTATATCTCGTAAGCTTACTTTCATCGAACTGCGATTATCAGGCAAAGATAAAGCACTTGATTAGAATAATTCAACTGTAACCATTGTGAGACATGAATTATGCCATTAACCATCGAGTCACCTGAATAGATTACCAATTAACATGCTAAATTTCGTGGGAAATTCTTCAATACACGCGATTTCTACAAACTATTATACAATGCAATGATGTTAATCATAATTCATTGCGTGACCACTAGTACAATAAAAGACGAAAGAAGCTATAATAGCAAGGTAATTAAAAATATAGCGTATCTATCAGTTGTATTATAGTCGCTTTGTTTGAAGGAACTAGTACGCTAATTATACGATAAAATGATGATGAAGTATTTTTATAGAAACGCTACAAAAACAACGTTACCTATTGTCTAAAAGAATGACACAATCGTGGTACTTTACATTTAGTAATTATATTATTAATAGTATGCTTATAATTCAACATGGACTATTTCTGTACGAGGTTGAGTTTATAAGCCCTTCTACAGAAAATTGATGTGCGTTTCCTTCGGAAAGTATCCTTCCTCTCTTGATCCTCTTTTGATCCACTCTAAATCCTGTATTAATTCCCATTATTTAAAGGCCGGCAAAGCATTCGTGAGATAATTAAGTTTTCCTCTATTCATGATCGGAGGTCGTCAGTTGCTACAACCATAATTTGGCAAATAAATTAATTAAATACCGTAATAAAAAAATCAATGTATGTTGTTCAAATAACACTCGCGAATGTATTAATAATACTATAAAATTTCGTTTACAACTGACTGGAATGATCAGCAAAATGTAACTAGATTAAATAAAATATAAACAAATGTATATTTTAATTACGTTTAAGTAAATCGTCTAGTACTAATGTTTCATATTTAAATAGAAATATTCTTATCAGTGAAACTGTGCACCCATTACTCTAGGCGTGGGAAATATTTTGGTACATACAAATTGTAACATACAAATTATCGCCACCTGCTTCTAGGCGCAAACACGTACAGAATACGGATCTAGTAATTATATTTAATAACGGGCTATTAGAAATAATTTATCACTTCTGTATATAATCATTTAGATGCTAGGGCTGTGTATAATTGACCTTTAAACCTTGGCTCGCGCCAAACGATATCTTTGCTAGTATTAGTTATTAATTTATTATCGAGTTATAATGCTTGGCTTACTTTAACTCGATTTAAAGAGGATATTTAGGAATATAAAATATTTTTATTTGTATCGGAGTATTAGTATGTGAATTTGTTGCTAACTCATTCTGCGAAATTTAACAAGAAGTATCCTATTAAACTATAGATATATTGTAAAAATGTATAGGGTTACAAGTATAGTAGTACATGATATTTTGTAGAAATAGACTCTTGAGTGTTTAGGTATAGTTAGCTTCAATAGGTGGTTCTAATAATTAGCTTGTTTTATACCAAGATCCCAAGGTTATCTAATTAAAGTATACTGGCATAGCTTACAGTTTTCCCCGATATCACAAGTATAAATAACTCATATTAACTTCCTCTTGAGTTGCTCTACAAAAGGCGTTTATATCCGTAGGTACTTCAAAGTATCCAAAACATTATAAGGGACAGCCAGACAGAAAAAAATGTAGTATACTATGTATAAATCGATTAAAATGAAATCCAGAATATTTGGTTTCTTATAATTGAAGTTTTTACTTAAGATTTTTTTATGTAAGGAACTTGATCTACGATGCTGAAGAAATTTCATCTGAGCAGTACTCTTAGATAATCACAAATAAACATGCGTTAATGGCAGATTTTTAATTAAAAAGTCAATAAAAACACAATTTATTAAAAATTAAACTTTATTATACATATTTACATTGAATATATTATGCACTTATCCTACAATATAACTAACAAATTCATATCTATATAAAATCATGTAGGTTAAATCTTATTACGGTAACAATCGTATAAGTAAGATCAATTTGGAAAACATATTTATAAAACTTTTAACAAAAATGTTACAATGAACAATGTAATGGGTACAATTAGGTACGGTATATGATCAGTGTGTATTGTATTGTATACATCATTTTCGTAATGACAATTTTTATCCAACCAATTTTGAAAATTTTTGGATTTATTATTTTTACGGTCATTACACGGTCGTTTGTGTAACGAAAGTTTGTTGAACTACGTACATTCGTAAATACGTCTTACATATTTATGTATTATATTCTATTTCTGAACAAAACTGCAATTAAATAAAAAAATATAAAGTCATTCAATCGTTGAAATACGTAGAAAATAAATACTTTATATAAAACAATTATATTACATCCAAAATTGCTTTTTAATCCCAGCCAGAAAAATCGAATCGCGAGTCTTTGTTTCAACAAAAATAAGTTTGTAAGAGTTTCTTTAGAATTTAACTATATTTACATTGAAGTTATAACAAAAATATAAGTCGTGTTTGCTATATATTTCATATCTTATCTTCTCTCAAAAAAAGTCATGTGATTAGTTTGCTATAAATTTATAAATGAAAGAAACGCGTTAAATTCTTTAATTTCAATATAAGCACAAACATTATAATATAAACAGACTTAATGTTTTACTGAATAATATCTCTACAACATTAAAAAAAATAACTAAAACAATGTACTCTTATAAACGAGTTTTAAACATTTTGTACTTGGAGCATAATTAATTTCTCAAGAATAAATCTTATAAAATTAATTATGTTCCTTCAAAGTAATAATTCTACAAAATAAAATAAACTACGACTATTTCTAATATTGTGGAACCTCAAAACAATAATTCTGTGACAAAAGCTTTAATGTAGGAAAGAAGATTTATTTTAAAAAAGTTTGTTTTGTTGTTTTGTATATCTGGCACGTTTATTAACACTAAATAATAACCTAGAACATCACAGCTAGTACTTAAATTGTATCTTTGTCTCACCTCATTCCGAATCGTGACTTCTTTATAATTCTTCCTTCATGAATATAATATTAAATGCCATTAGGCCCATTATAGCGCAACAAAGGCAAAATGAAGGTCTGAAGCTACATATAAAGTCTGTTAATTCCCATTTTTGTTGTATTATTATGTATTCTACGTGCCTTAAAAGGGCATTAACCTTACAGTGTTATCGCGATTATAATAGTGGACATATTGGGAATGAGGAGTGTACAGTCTGTGATGGAGAACAAAGGTAGAATTTAAGTTTAGGTAACTAATGTTGAGATTGCACGTACGCCGGCCACTGCCACTGGTATACTGGTGCATTCATCTAAAGATAAGAAAACATATTGCTATTATATAGATTATGAAATTATGATGACATTTTTATAACAAGAATTGACTTAGATATCATTGTTGTCCATTCTAAATATGATCAATAGTAAAGACTTGACTTAGGAGCTTACAGAAGATATAATAGGTGTATATGGCAGACTTTCTTTACATACTAAGAAGATTTGGACAAATTACCGTTTAAAGGAATTAAATTGAGTAAGAAATTTGTGATTTACCTCCTGTGTGTTTCTCAAATTTCTTCTTACAGCGTCCTTTTCGTACTTCCAAAGCAGATCACTGGAGGACTCTCGGGACCCATCGATGTGGTTGGTCTCAACCTGATTATGTTTCGCATCCTCTTGTTTATACACTCTGGGAGCATTCAAGTTATTGGGGAAAGGCACGAAGTATCTGAGCCCGAAACCCGGCAAGCTCTGAGAGCTCAATACTCCTCCTGGTTGGAAATATTCACTAGGCTGTATGACAGGTTTGTAAGTTGGCTTGTAAGCGCTGATGAAACGTTGCACGTTGTTCTGTGGTGGTGGCGCAGTAGGCGGCGAGTTGATGAAGACTTGAGTATATATTTGCTTAGGAAGGAACGGCCGCCTGTAAGAGAAATTATACTTATTTGCCAGCTAGTATAAAAATAATTCTATGATATTCTATGATATATTATACAATCTAACAGAATGATTTCTATGATAAATCACTGCAATGAGTTTAACTAAGCAGTTAGCGTTAATTATTGGTGCATTGTCAATCTCATCGTATTTTGCTTTAGCATTTAGTATAGCGTCAATGACTATCAATGACTTAATGAGACGGTTGTTGATACTTAATGATTTCCGAGTAACTTACGAATGTAAGCTCGATGGAGAGATTGGTAGTACCAACCTGCTGGACTGACACGACCAAGATGACGACAATGGTCTAGTGCACTCGTTATGCCTCCAATCGAACGAGATGGAAGCAACTCTTCGGTAGAACTACCCTCTACATAGCTCACGACTCAAATACAGGTGGTATTTTTTTATTATCCATGTACAATGCGATGGTAAGAGAAACTCCAGCCCACAACCCATGCAGTGCTATCCGGATCTCTAAAGCCAAACACCGGACAGGGGTACCTACACCGACGCTCCCCACTTTGAGTAGTGAGATCTTAAGATTCATTAGCCCAGAAATATCGCTGAGTACAGTGCCCTTCAGACTGGAGCACTGTGTCATTTGCACATCAGTGTAAGTGTAGAATGTCTGGCACTGTGGGAGTACCCAGCCAGGACTGCAAAGGAGACGTCAGTACAAACACGACGACTCTGACAAGAGTCCCCCTACTAAGAAGAAGTATAACTCACCAATGAGCGTTAGGGTCTGGCGAGTCGTTAGAGCGTACTTCCCAGACCGGCGCGGGGGCTCGGTAGGACCGCGGTTGAGCGGGCTGCGGCTCCGGCGTCGGCGGCTCAATGGGACCGTCCTTCGTGCCGAATTTGACCATGATTGCCTGTACACATGACGTGTACAACACCAGGCTAATCAGCACCTGAATTAGAAAAGCGTTAATGTTAAGAAGATTTAATCTATACAAATATTATATGGCTGGAGAGTTTATTTGTTAGAGATACCAAAAATATGTGATAAGGAATATTATTCCTCATTAAATCTAAAAAAGCTCCACGATTGTATGTATGTTTATCTTCTAAAAATGCCTCACCCTTTTTATATCAATTTTTTTCGTTAAAAAATAGAAAGTACTTTAATCTTTTTTATTTAATTGCTAGTATTACATATGAAGGAACCTTGACCATTTTCCCGTAACGCGAAACCTGGAGCCAAATTAGTTTAATACTTTACTTCGAATCATAAATACTCAAGATTACATGCCCAGTTAAACCTTACAACACGTAGAATAATTTATAATTCGGTCAAATCACAATAACACATTACAGCGATAGCGTATATCATTCTATTATTTATAAGCATGTTGAAATGCAAATGTACACGATTACAGAAAATAAATGAGGCCTTTATACAATTCTGTGTTGAAAAATATTTGACGATAACATCTGTTTGAAGCTAAGGTTAAATCTTTATTCTTAATCCGATAAAATACGCCTATTTCCATTTAAGAATGATTATTATTTTATTAAATATAACCTAGATTTTATATCTTCGCACTACATGTAATAAATTACGGAATTATAATAACAATCACCATTGTTTTGGAGTAGTTAGCACATCTAAATGGAGTGAATCGTGATTTGTAACGGCTTTATTTAATTCTACGCTTTATCGCTCATCTTGATTAATTTATGAAGTTGTCTAACAAATATTGCATCGCCAAAATTTTTATAATAACCACTGTGTTGTAACGAGATTATGAAAAGACTGACATCTAGGCGTTTTTATAAATTTGTTCTCATATTCTTACTGTTTAATGGTATATGTTTAGAGGGTTTTTAGAACAATAATGAGGCTACAAGGCTTTAAAACATTACAAAAAATGTAAACAATGTAATATTTTATAGTTTACATTTTGTATTTTAAAAATTACTTAAGATATGATTATTATTTTGTATTGTGACCACCCTTATTTGAATTACCAAAAATGGCTTTAATTAAGTGGCTTCTCATATAAATAAATTGAACATTGGCAGAGTAAAAGCAATTACTATTGTACACCTTTTTATTTTCAATTGTTTTGAGTCTTCAATTTTTATAATATTTACCTGAAATTTTACGGAAGGTTTCATGTTGACCTAGTTTCTGTTTAGATTAGCTCTTCATCAACTTTGGTTGCCTGCAACAAAAATATACTATATCAGACGATTGCCTGTTTACGCTTTTTGGAATTTATTTATTGCAATATATAGCTAAAGTTTAGACTTCAGGCTTTTTTTGTATATCCAATACTATAAAGTGAGTTTTATAGTAGGTATTATACCTACCACATTTATTACGATAAATGCTATAAATGATTTTCCCATGTAGTATATACATATATACTTAATAAAATAAAAATATATTGTTCTATATCAAAATATATAATAACATAATTTTGACTACTATTATTTTTTACTAAAAAATAAAACCAATTTTTAGCTATCATAGAATGCAACCATCTCTATATACATTTGAAGCATACATTGATTACTAAACACGTTTAAATTTAAGCCCTTATTTCATAATATTTTTAATGCTGATCTATTGATAATCCATTACCCGTTACGATTCGTTACGGCACTCAGATAACAGCAAACGTGCATTAAATACGTGCATGCGTACGCTAGCCTCTTCATTATCCAGTACGCTTTTATCTGATGTACTTGTCTATAATAAAGTGTCATTATCTCTTCCATTATAATTTGTAGCGAGAAGTAACCACGCTGTTATGAAATGTTATAAAGAAAGGGAAACTGGTCAATCATCTCCTACGCATCATTCTCTGCGTAAATAGAGCCTGACGCCCGATGACATAATCGTATATAACAACATTATATGAAGTGTATTGATATGAATTGTTATATGTAATAGAACAAGGTCTGTAAGCGTTAAGCTTTTAATTATACGAAACACACATGTTAATAATGACCATCTTTTAGATCTACTGAATTAATATTAATCGACTTAGAAAATATTGTATCGATATAAAGCTATGTTTAGTGTGATTGTCATAGTATATATAGATATAATAATGTTATTAATTACTCGAAAAAAATTTTTTTATCTTTTTAAAGTACCTGTTCCTATGGTCAGGTATCACACAGATGAATTCATGGGATATGGAAAATTCAAACAATTCAGAACATACGACTTTAATTAAACACTTATTATAATTAGCGATACAAATTGGGATGAAAACGACATCTTTGAGGATAAAACTGTAGGGCGGAGCTAGCTTTTAAAAAAAATCTAGACTACGACAAGCTTTCACAATCTAGATTGAATGTCGGAGAAGATAAGCTAATAGTCTTTTTAATCTAATTTTTATGACATAATAGCAACAAAATTTAACAATCAATAAAATAAGTATTCACTGAATTAATGAATATAAAATTGTTACTTTCGACGGAAGTCTTGCTATTCGTTTTATCAAAATATATGGATTTGCATCAAATGCATTAGACTAATGGATAATAAAATTTTATTGTAGGAAACTTTTATGCAACGTGATTCTATAACTCAACCTTTATTTCATACAACTGCGAGAATGGAGAGAACTCTCGTTATGCCATTAAAAAGTTTTCGTATTGTTGGATACAATATGTGAGTATATTTATTGGTTATACAAATTTAACACGAACAAGTCCGTTGTCTGTCAAGTGTAAGTGTTGTTGAAGATTAACATTTTACGTAATAAGACATTTGAAATCTAAATATTTCATAAGAAAATTAAAAATAGGCAATCAACGTACCTTGATTACAAAGAAAGGGATAATTAAACATATACAAATGATTACAGTAAAATAGAAATTATATTATATACAGCTTCAGATTTTCCTTTAGTTAAATCTGAAATCAATGCAGTTGATATTTACAAAAGTGAACAAGTACGATAGATGATAAGAAATGGAGGAAGACTGTTTTTTGTTAGCTTTATTTTAGATTCAATAAAACCAATGGCCACCAATAACCATTAAAATCAATTAATTAACAACTTAAACCAATAAAGTAAATCGAAAAACTGGATTGTGACGAAATAAGTAATTCAGTTTTGCAGATGTCATGATTTGTGCAATATTTCTCGGTTCTCGCATCAGATAAATAAAGGCTTTCAAGATGAATACCAGTTTGAAGGACAACGTTTGCATACATTAAATGAATTGTGAAACTATACATCTGATCGAATTAATTATCATTTTATAGCGTCTGATTAGCGTCGACTATGAGGTTGCACAAGCGAGTCATTGTAATTTATACAGTTGAATGAAAAGTTTCGTATAAATAATTTTTTATTTTTTATTTTTTTTTATTCTATGAAGTGGTGAGACGAGCTGGCCGCCCTCCTGATGGTAAGAGAAACGCCAGCCCATAACCAATGTAGTGCTACCCAGAACTTTGCTCCGGGCAGGGGTGCACTACATTGACGCTCCCCACTCTGAGTCATAAGATATTAAGACTCATTAGCCCAGTAATCTCGC
>DWAJ01006175.1:0-10674 GCA_018238005.1 Eurema mandarina | reverse complement strand
CGACGCCGAAACGTAACTCAACACAAACATTTTTATTTTTACGACTTGGTATTACTGATAAATTTAAATATCGATATGCTAGTCAATAGAAATAAAAAATCAATATCTTGATAATAAATAGTTCAAATGAAATGAATTTTTAATACATTCATTTAAAATTGGGTATTGTTTGCGATCCTTAAATATTACCACGCATTTCTGTTACATGTTGTATATGTAGGCGGGTTGGTTTACACAACTCGACTACCAATGTACCTATTTAGGGTGTGGCGGCTATCATAATTGCCACCCATACAAACTGTTACAATACCTGAAATCATTTATTATATACTAGCTGACCCAGCGATTATCTTCCGCATTAGAAATAATCAACCAACCAAGTAGAGACAGTTCTATATTTAGTCATCATTTGTGTTTTGTTACTCCATGTCATTTGCATTATGCTATACAATTACACGAATGATTTCACTGATAAATTTATTTTGTTTTCAGTTGCGTTTTGTTATACCATTTTTTTTAGCCGAAGAGGGGATAAGAATTTCCTATGTCCGTCTCCTGGTTCTAAGCGACCTCCCTACCAAGTTTCAGCCAAATCTGTTTGTTTTCGAGTTATATATAGTGTAAATAACAAGACTTTCTTTTATATATAGTCATATACATAGATTAAATACTCAAAAAATAAGATAAAATATTTAATTTAAGATATCATGTAAATAAATATACATAAAATAAAAAGATCTTATCAAAAAATAATGTAATGTTTACCTTATCTAATTTAACACTTAATGATTATATTAAAAAAAAACAATCATACCAAGCAGCGCGCATTAAAACTGGGCCACCGAGGAAACAAATTGGTGCAATCACAGCACCCATGATACTAGTGTGCACCATCCACGCTATTTGTTTTGCTCCAAAACCTGGTTTGTAATCCATGCCTCTTACAACCATTCCGGAACCAATCATAAGTGCCATTGTTGCAATAATTGACTGAAAATTTTGTAATTATTAGTACAATGGACTAACCACCTTAAATTTTTCCGTTTCAGCTTTATAATTTATCTTACCATCCAACCATTGCGGGCAACTAAATTAAGCAGAGCTGGAGTTCTAAATACTGTGATAGCACTGCCCGCTGTCAGGACAAGAGATCCAGCTATATATCCATATGTAGCTTTAATTCTGTCTTTGACATACTGGGGCCAAAGGCTGAAATACAAAATTGAGTTTCAATAAATCCATAGGTAACATTGGAGGCCCATTTCTCCTTTCCCACCGTCTTTTATCCTATCTTTTTTTCCTCTTTTGTTGCAAATCTTTCCTTTTTTGCCTATTTTGGAAAACTAGCAACACATTCATGAGGCATTAAGCTGTAAAAAGACTTATTAAGCTATATTTAAGAACACTAAGTTTTTTACTAATTATATTTATTGCTTAATATGTTGTAACACTAAGGTTGAATATTTATTTTACATCAATCATAGGATTAACATGTTATCATGCACCTTTTATCATAATATTGTCAATGTGTGAAAAACAACAATATACTAACTGTGCTTCCTGGAGGGTGCCAGGCTTAACCCCCGAACCATAATAGCATAGTGCCACAAGACCAACTGCTGATGCTCCTGCTAATGCACCTTTTCCCAAGCTGAAGGCTAAAAGTAGTCAAAATAAAATATTAATTACACTTATTTTATGCACTGATTATTTACACAACCACACTTAAAATTGTATATTTGTATCATACAACTTATTATAACAAAATATAATATTGCATACTTTTATTCTTAGCTAATTTCTTTGATTTGATGCACATTTACAATGATGTAAATAAAATACTGGGTTGATAGATGGGTAATAATTGTTTACTTGGTTGTAAAGAATTACATATGCCACATTATTTCAAAAACTTTCCTTATCATAAACAAATAAATATTTGCAGTATACGAGAGTAGTTAGACACATAAAATAATTTTTATAACCCAAATTTTAGTATTTTATTACAAACAAAACAAACATTGAGGTTTACCATTAGGACCAGCTGGTGCCATTAATTTTTCCCACATAGTTGGTTGTGTTCTGGTGGCAACGCGAGATCTTGGTTCCCGGGCATAATTTCGAATAACATAGTTCCTAGGCACAAACTTTTGAGGCACAGGAGTCTTCAATGTTTGCGTAACATTGAGTGCTGATCGTGCTACGCAGATGCGGGACAACATGATGCAATCTAAAAGAAATAATAATCATTAAAAAAAATGCCTTGACAATATTACTTTATCTAAAAAAATTGATAAAAAAATGTTTATTGCAATTTTTTATATTAATTAGAGAAATGTCTTACCGGTTATTTGATCAGAGGATTTTTTCTAAATGTACTCGGTGAAATCCCGTTGAAAAACGTTTTTTGTGAAGATTGACTACTTGAATAAACTGATTTAATTTGACAGAAGGACAACGAAAGATATTCAACGTAATGGTAATGAAAATCCAGATATTATTCGCGTTTCGTCTGTTTCTAGAAAATGAAAATCTCTGTTGTGTGATGTTATATTTTGTCAACTGTCAGATAACAGATTATAGATATTAATAATTTAAGTCCACGGTCCAATAGATTTTCCTATTGAATTTTCGTGGACTATACGGCACCATAAAATAAAATATAAAATTATTGCCATTATTTTTTTATCTTTATGAAAAATGTGTTGTAATTTATAAATATTTTATAAGAGTTTAATTTGATTTATAATATAAACGCAATATTTTAGAGTTTGACTTTGATGACTTTCAAAGCCAAATGTCAAAACAAAAATGTCAAAACCGCATGGATGTAAAAGTTTGGTTATACTTTTACACAAGCCTGAAGCTATAACTTCATTCCATTTATTATTTTTTTGCGAAAACGTCGTTTTATTCCTCTAAACTTTAAATATGAAGCGTAAAGTTGATAAAGTGTCATCTAATGACTCTGGTATGTTACTTTTATTTTTATTACATTTGTATTTAAATATAATAGGTTTTTAAGTATATTTACGTTAATAATTAACTTTTATTAACAGATGTGGACTCCGAAGAAGGAGAATTAAATCCAGAAAAACATAAAAAGTCTTTACAAAAACTTAAGAATATAGACCCAGATTTTTACAATTTCCTCGAAGAAAATGACGAAAACCTACTTAATTTTGATGTAAATTCGGATGACGAGAATTCTGAAAAGGAGAATGATGAAGAAGATAAAGTACATTTACCAGGTCCATTAACAGTAGACAGTGATGAGAGTGACTTCGAGGTATGAATATTTAATATTATCACATCGTATTTCGTCTAACGAAAAATTTCGAAAAGTAGTTCTGTTTTTGCTTCAATAAAAACAATAATTATTCATAAATGACAAACAACAGCAGTTTTAAGTTTTACTAAAAATAACCAAGTATTAAAA
The DNA here is from genome assembly GCA_018238005.1 of Eurema mandarina. Taxonomy (NCBI): domain Eukaryota; kingdom Metazoa; phylum Arthropoda; class Insecta; order Lepidoptera; family Pieridae; genus Eurema; species Eurema mandarina. The sequence continues at coordinate 7,235 of DWAJ01006175.1, read as the reverse complement.
ATATGTTTATAATCTCATTAAAGGGTGAAGATGCAAAGCCAGTTAAGGGTAAAGTTACTCTTAAAATGGTTGCAAATTGGCAATCGAAATTGCAATCCGAAGGCAAAATAAAACGCTCAACTATCACAACAGTCATTAAAGTTTTTAATGCAGCAATGATAAGAGCAACTAATGAGGATGGCACATCAACAGGGGAATACAAAGTTGAGGGTAAGATATTTATTTTTATACTATCCCATATGTATAAAATTATTGTATCAGTTTACATATATTTTTTTAACCTTCAGGTTCTTCAGTCTTCAATGCAGTTATACAAATGTGTGTCTTGTATCTCCCCCCTGCTCTTAAAAAATTCTTAGGAACAGACCAAGCCTCAAAAGATCCTCAGAAAAGCAAAGAATTTATTAAAATAAAGGGATACATGGTGGCCTACCTTAAAGATTTGTTAAAACTGCTTAGTGGAGTTACATCTGATAATATATTAACAGTGTTATTGAAGCATTTACATCAAATGTCCATATATGTAGCTTGTTTTCAAAGAATATCAAAGTTAGCTCTAAAGAAACTCCTCTCATTGTGGTCAGCAGGAGAGGAAACTGTTAGAGTGTTGGCATTTCTTAGCATTTTAAGAATAACTAGGAATCAGCAGGCCAACTTACTAGATTTAGTGTTAAAAGCAATGTATATGACATATGTGAAAAACTGCAAATTTGTGAGTCCATCAACATGGCCAGGTATCAATTTTATGAGAAGATCACTTGTGGAAATGTTTGCATTGGATTTGAATGTTTCATATAAATATGTCTTCCTGTATATAAGGCAGCTAGCTATTCATCTTAGAAATGCTATTGTAGTCCAGAAAGTGGAAAACAGACAAGCTGTATACAACTGGCAGTACATCAACTCACTGCATTTATGGGCGGATTTAATATCATCTACTTCAAACAAGCCTCAGTTGCAACAGTTACTGTACCCACTAGTGATGGTCATTACGAACACAATTAAATTAGTTCCCACCCATCAGTACTATCCCCTAAGATTTCATTGTGTTGAGATTCTTATAAATTTGTCTAAAGAAACAAATACATTTATACCAGTGCTTCCCTATTTAGTTGAGGTAATGTATCATGATAATTTGATTTGTGTTTTTTTTATGTCATACATATATGTGTATAACAATTTTAATATTCATTATTTATTTTAAGGTTTTAACTTCATATGATTTTAATAAGAAACACAAAAAAGTGTCAATGAAACCTCTAGATTTTTCATGTATTCTGAGGTTAGCCAAGTCGCAATTGGGTGAAAATGGATTTAAGGACTCTGTAATTGAAAGGACTTACGCATTCTTGTTAGAATACACGGCTAGCCAATCACACAGTATTGCGTTCCCTGATACCTCATTGCTTGCTGTAGTCCAGGTAAGATTTATATAGTTACTAACCATGCCCCATGGTTTTTCTGCTTGTTTATATTTATATTTTTTAGGTTAATATAATACAGCCAGAGATAATTTTATGAAGTACCAAACTATACCTCTTTATAATATTGATATGATGTACAATAATATTATTATGAATCTTAAAAATACTCCTTGTTTTTTTTGTCACCCCTTAGAATACCTTAATCATGAGTTAAACAAAATTTGCTTCCTTAATTTATCAAAATATATGTATTATTTTACATTTTTTCAGATTAAGCAGTTCTTAAAATCCTGTTCAGTCGCTAATTACACAAAGAAAATGAGACAGCTACTGGAGAAAATAGAAGAAAACTCAAAGCATATTGAGAAAGAAAGAGCCAAAATAAGTTTCTCCTTGCATGAAGATAAAATGATTGCAGCCTGGGAAGCTAGTATTAAAGCAAAAGGTACACCTCTCTTGGTATTCTATGAAAACTGGAGTAAGATTAATAGAATTCAGAAACGTAAGAAGATAACTAAGAATGATGAATTAGCTGGAGAATTGCCTATGATCAAGAGAGCCAAAATATCGGAAACAGAAGCTAAAGTAGCCAAACCAGAAAACAAGGGACCTCTTGTACTATTCCCATCTGACAGTGAAGATGAGACAGATAATTTTAAGCTTGGTGAAGACGATGAAAAACCTAAAGTAAAGAAAGTAAAAAAGAAGGCCAAAAAGAATAAAGTGCAAAAAGCTAATGTTGTAGCTGAAGACAATATTCCAGAAAAGGAGGATGTTGTTCAAGAATTTAGTGTAAATGACTGGTAATAAATGTATGTACTTTATATAAATACATGTATTTTATTTAAGTCTTCACAAAACATTTAAAATGAATGTAAAATTGTAATTTAAAAAATATACGATTTATTTTTTAAATGCGACTGCTGAACCTATCTTATTGTTTTACCTTTTTTTTTCACGGGGGGAAATCCTGTTGCGGATACCGCGTTCTCCTCGGGGGAGAAGGAGGCGGTATGTCGGACTCGCCGGAAGGGCCCTACCGACTAAATCCCACCGGTTATTCATCGCACACCCTTCCGGGGGGCGGACTCGCTGAGGACGCACGAAACAATCGTCCGCTCACCGCCAGGTGTGCGTGATGCGGCCGCCACCTCCTCCGGCCGGGACGAGCTATCCGTCCCGCCCCCCTCCACGTCTTGGTGTGCCCGACCATATTGTTATACATAACAAATATTGTTCATACTCTAATTACAGAGAACTTTAAATTAAATTACTACTGTTTATTCATAGAAACAACTATTTAAACATTAAGTATATATTTCAGAAAATTAATATATAAAGTAAAATAATTATGGTAATCCCTGAAGGAAATACGTCCATTGTACCTTTGGTTCGGATGGTTCGTACGTCTCAATGGTGAGACAGCCAGTCGGATATTCCTGTGTATCCCAATCAACGAAATTTTCGTTAATATATACGGGTATTTCGATGAACTAGAAGGAAGGTATATAGTTATATAAATTTAAGATTAAACACAATTAAAAATGTGGTGACCCCCTTCAGTTTTCATTTGGGCTAAATTTTTTGGGGATTTCTTTAGGGTTCGAATCTTTAATCCAATCTTGAAATTAAAGTAATAAAAGATACATCCGTTTATATATGAATTAACGGATATTTCTATCCTGCAAGGGCATCAAACCATATAGGTTTACCCGTAGGTACCTATTTCTGTTGACCTAGAACTAAGAAATTTAAAGGTCCCAGTTTTTATTTTACATAATGTTAGATCAGTAACAATAAGAGATGTACACCGGTTGAATTTTATCTCATAACAATGCTCATTAAGAATAATAACTACGTTTAGTTTTTACCTGTTTAGGTTTTATAGGTTCGTAAGTAGTTCTTATGTAAAACACGTCTTTATCGGCAGATATTTTAAACGTCCTATTGTCTTCGAATACATTTTTGAATCTTATTATTGTATAAGCTCCCGACCTTACCTCATACGGTCCCTGAGGTTTGGGCTCGGTAGCAATACCTTTTATTTTAAATCTGAAAATTTACTGTTAAGTTAGTACTAGGCAGGTATATGAATTTAATGATCATATCGTTTTTTTATCAACACAGTTATTCTTAATAAAGTCTGGAAAACATACACGAATTCTCCAGCCACAGGAGAATCAAAAGAAACCCTGCAGTGTTGCACTCCTAGCTCCGTTGGCTCAAATTTCGCTTGAAACTTCCCTTTTTCGAATGCACCTAATGAATATTCCGCTTCTGTTATAATCGAAGGATGTGATACCTGCCACATAAAACGTTATAGTTTCATATCAATTTAGGATGACGCTTTAATATGAGGATTGAAATTCACATACCGTAGCAAGGAATTCCGTCCTTATGTCACTTTTGTTCTGCACTCTCAAACGCAACGGTATACAAGCGCCTAACGACGTAGTAAATTCGAGATGCTTCTCTTTTGCAGGCAGACATTTCAGCACAATTCCATAAATGTATGAGCCAACTAAGTGATTTGTGACTTCTAAAAAGTCCTCCGTTTCGCCGACGACAAGAGGAGAGTAAGTCATCATGAGTACGGCCTGTGATTTTAAAAGCGATATTTCGTAACTGTATTTTAATAATTAGTAATTACTGAATTTTTTAAATTAGTCGAATAATTCAACATTCTACTAAAATCTGAAAACTCTACGTAGATTTACAATACTAACCTCGGATTTCCTACTAATAACTAACTTATTTGAACATTTAATCTGTTCAGATTGAATGTAAAATTCAGCGTCTGTTGACAGCGGGTTCTTGATCACCAACTCCTTCTGGACCGACTCCCGCGCACGAGACGTGAATGTCAACGTTTCCACAATTTGGCTGGGATTTACGGTTACTGTTATGTTATAATATTGGTATTCGCGGGTATCTTCGTTTACGAACATGACCTTTAACAAAAGATATTGATTAATTACGTGTAATATTATTAACCTATGACTATTAACAGTTACTTCCTTTTGCATTTTTTTTATATATTTATGAGGCATACTATTTTTTGTATTAACTACAAACGTATTATACATTTATAATTATATAATAAAGTGAATACTTTTGCTTGTATTTCACTTTCTTCGTAGCACACGAAGGTCCATCGAGTAGTGGCGGCAGCTTCTCCCCACACTTTTACTGTGTCTGGATGGTTTATCTCGTAGTATCCTTCAAACTTCTCCGGTGTGATCTTTACAATCTCAGTTGACATCAAATATGATTCCGGAAACTTGAAAAGATAATAAATTTAACTGCAAGTAGATGGGTATCTATACTAATATATAAAGCTGAAGAGTTTGTTTGTTTGTTTGTTTGAACGCGCTAATCTCAGGATCTACTGGTTCGAATTTAAAAATTCTTTTTTTATTGAATTGACCATTTATCGAGGACATAACATCACGCTACGACTAATAGGAGCGAAGATATAATGAAAAATATGGAAAAAACGGGGAAAATTATTCATCTTTGAGGGCTTCCTTTGCGTGCGCTGCGAAAACGGTTCAAGATACAAAAATAATATGTATGAAAGAATTATTCCTCTTTAAATAATCTAAAAAAAAGTCCGCGCCAGTATATGTCTATCTTCTAAGATTGACTCACTATACCATAATAATAGAAATAGATCCGACGGGGACGAAGTTCCGAGCAACAGCTAGTGTTGCTAATAAAGTACATAAGAAAATTTACCAATCTAACATAGATCACAATATCATCCCGTTTTTGGCACGGGTAACGGCAATATCAATTAAAACTAGGCTATTTTGAAAATATTAAAAAGTGCATTTATCAAAATGCAAATTCGTTACCCACGTAATCCCCTTTGATAGTACGTAGACAAAATATTTACACGAGTTAACGATGTATTTAATCCTTTACCCCGGGCAGGCCCGTTTTATTCTATTTAAGGACCCTTGACTTTTAAAAACCTAAGTATCTAATATCTACAATAACAGAAAATATTAATATAAAAAGGGGAGTTGATTATATTAGGTACTATTCGTTCTTCTACCTAGAATAATAATATAAGTACCTACTCGAGACTTAAAAAGTAACGCCTTATCTTAGCTTAACGTAGTATCAAGCCCATTTAACTTATCTTTTCCTTTTCTTAACGTAGTATTAAGATTTCCATATCTCGAAGTAACGTTACAGCTTAAGGATTTAAGGATAGGTCCAGCGGGCCCCTAGAGCCCTAAAAAAGGGATATGTAGATAATAATATTAATAAAATGCGGTTCTGATCCTGACTGGCCATTATCGGGAGCGATCGCGACGCGTGATACGCATGCTGGATTAAGTCCAGCGTGATCCTGTTATTTTGTTGTTTGTTTTTCTTTTTTAATAATTACTTTTAAAAATCTTACTCTTAGTGTATTTTAAAACTTCTGAGCCAGTTACATAGGAATATTACAGATGGTCGCTTTCGAGCCTTCGAGCACAAATATTATGTACCTACCTATCTTTAACAACCTCGAGTCATATGGATATTTCATTTTACCGTTTTCTTTTTAGGACACGGATAAAATAAGAGTTTAATGAAGAGCTCACCTCATTCGTGCTCAATAGCGCTCGTTATATCGATACCAAAATAATGACTCGTGCAATTTAAATTTTCCGTACAAGCTACCCTTTCGGACAGTATCTGGTTGGAAATAAAACATGTTTGCAATTTTGTCGCTCCACTGCAAATCCTTGGAGACAATAAAATTGCATTTCCAATATAACATTTTAAGTTGTTAAATCGATAGCGTCTTTTTAAAACCTACCTCGCTTCATGTGCTTCGGTGGAGATAAACTTGTATGTTGTAATGCTTTTAGCGATATGACTATTACCATAGGTACTATTTTATATCCAATATTTTAAAGAATATCGAGAAATAGGTAGAAGCTTCTTTACTTAGCAAATAATAATTTTCTTTTCTTAATACATTTCGGAATAAGATATGCCTCGTTATATTTTTATCTCTTTGATATCCTTGTAGTAGGTAGGTACTATACCTACTACAAGGATATCACAGAGAAGCATTTTTATATATGTTTTTTGAAACTGCCTAAAACCCGAGTTCACTCAAAACTTGTCAAAGTTAATATCTGGTTATGTGCTGTAATGCGATAATGAACAATTTTCTTCTGAATTTGTTCAAATAACTTCTTTAGATAAGTACATACCTAATATCTAAGTAATATTATTAAATTATCCCTCGAGATGATTGTTGTATAAGTATTTTAACGTTTATTTATTTTCAGGTAGATATTATATGCGTGAGCTTTAGACAACAGGCCGCCTCCCTACATCAGCGAGGTTAATCACTTATTTTTTTAATTAACTTCCAGAAAGTAAGAGGTATCTCAAACAACGGTATCTATACATTTTTTTTATAAAATTTAATGGAAATAAATTTATTCATCAATATAGTTACGATTGGCAAAAATACAAGATAATCATTACATATCATACAAAACAGGCTTTTTAATAACCTTTTTTTAATTTGTTAAAATAGTTGTACTGTGTCTATAAGAAGGAAATAAAACACAATTTGTAATAAATCCTTATTTTTAAATTCAAATGTACCTAATAATTATAGTTGGGTTCCGGGGGATGATGAGGGAACGGAGGATGTCCGAAGGGAGGTGGACCACGAGGAGGGAACTGAGGTCTGAACTGTGGCGGAGGTCTCCATGGCGGGGGGCGAGCTCCAGGAGGAGGTGGAGGACCGAACCCTGGTCCGAAAGGAGGTGGTGGGAAGTGGTGGAAGGGGGG
>DWAJ01006174.1:0-10676 GCA_018238005.1 Eurema mandarina | reverse complement strand
TAAAGAAAAAACAATAACACCAAACAGATACAATGAAAACTTAATTTGTTATGCACAAAAGGCGACCTTATTGCTACATAGCAATCTCTGCCAGGTAACCTGAGAGGTACGGAAAATGTAAAAAAAATAAAAATTAAAATACATAATCATAATCGATAAACTACATAATAATACATATATAAATTAGAATACATATAATATATATTTACCAGACCAGTAAAACGTAGATCTTTCTAGATTTCTATTGACAGTAGGTACTTCATATAATTATTAAACTATTTGTGAACATGCAAAAGGGGGCTTTGCAAAACGTCTTAACTAAAATATTTAATTGATTAAATGAGTGTAGTTAAATTATTAGTATTTTGTTTAAAAATTATAAATCTCACTACAACCACAAAATAACCAAGTTAGGTTATTTTGTGGTCTTGTCAAAATACGATTTTAATGTAGCGGTAGTTTTTAACTTTAAACTATTTAAAAAGGAGGACTGACGAAAGGTCATAGTATTTTTCTATCTTCGATTATTTTATATTCATGTTAAAGATCTTAAAGACTTAATATGTCTTTTTAATTATAGCTTTAAGCTATGCAGAGATTATGTTACTTGAACTAGATTTATTTAGTAATCTACTATTTTTATTTAGTAAATACATACATATATAGTAGACCAAAGCCCGGAAAAATGCTAATATAATTAACAAAATATGAACTTTTCCGATGTCGAGATCGAATCCACGCCCCTTGGGTGTATCCCAATGGATATCACCACTGTACTAAGCGTTCGTCAGTCGTTACAAGGCGATACATTCAACGAAAGACCCTAACAAGTTTGGGTGAAGCTTACTGGTCCCAATTAGTTCTCTACAATCGGATTAGGGATTTCTATTTCTAACATTTCCTTATATTGCTTTTTACGCTTGCTCAAACTTCAAAGGTCTGATTTTGGTACATTTTTCTGTTTAGTGAAAATTAAACTGTGTAGCTTACGCTTTGTAACTTTGACTGATGGTTGTTCGTTATATATAGGGATCTTAAGAAGTGATTAGTTTTAAATAATCATTTGCAGCTATATCGACAGTCTAGTAGGTTGGAAACTCGAACTCTAAATCGGGCTTACGATATATGTTTATGAATTACTTATAATATGCCGAGAAGCCTCTGCGATGAATTTGGGAGCCTTAGATTTAGCTAGCTATATTAATTACAGCGTGATGTTCTCTCAAGCCTTCCTTGATAAATGAGATATCGAACTCAAAACGTTACAATTCAAATTGCTAGTTCCAGATATTAAGGCATTAATAATAAAACCTTTATTATTTCCATCACCTAACTTATTATATGTAATACATGTATTTTAATTATTTGATATCTTCGTTTCTTGGATAGGAACCCTTATTTGGGTATAAGTCTCCTCGAGTTGCGACCAGGTTTCTCTATCTGTGGCCCGTTCGATCCATTCTTTTCCTGCAGCTTTTTGGATTTTGTCACTAATATTAAGGCATTATAAACAAACAACTACTTAGTTCAATAACGTTAGTAAAGATCATTTATTAGTTAATTATATCTAATAGAGTTAGGTAGTCTATGATAACGTCTAGACGAGCTAATATCGTCGCGACAGCCCCGCCTGCCGACCATTCATTATTCTACTATATTACTGGATTTAAATTAATATTAAACCCTATAGAACATTCTAGAAAAATAAAATCGCTTTCGTTTTGTAACTACGTCGTACTTTTGTTAGTATGTTTACTGCTTTCAAAGGAAATTATTTACAGAGCTTATGGGATATTCAAAGTCTGTTTTAGTAAACAGAATTATTTAAGATTGTTTCCAAATTTTAGCAGAGGCTGTGTCTAGATAATGTCCTTCGAATCTTAAAATTTTCGAATGTATTTTTTAATTTGTTAAATGTGTTTGCACCTTAAATATTAAGCAGAGACGGTGGTAAAGGTTGGTTGAACTGTTCCTTAAGTAATGTTGAAAGACTTTACTTATAACTGTTTTTGTAAAAAAAGTCTAAAAGCGTAAAAGAAACAGTTGTATACATACATAATACTACGTATTATATACCTTCATAATAATATCTACCAAATAATTTATTTTAGTCTTCTATCAAAAAGAAAGCTACATAAAACAATGATACACAGACAAACACGTCCGCATTTCAATCGGAACTTACCCTATTATTATGTTGTTGTAGAATCATTTGATACCAGCATCGAGTCTAGAATTACAGCCTACAGGCATGTTATCTAGGTAATCCTGAGAGCTAGGTAGTCTAGATGGACAGGTGTCTAGTTCCGACTAGGTCTAGAGAAATCTGTTTCTAGTAATAGCAATTGAAGATTTTGGTACGTAATTTGAAGTTGATTAAAGTTAAAATTGAGTTGAGATAAGATTGTTGAATTTATGATGTTTTATAGGTTATATATATTCTTAGGATCTAATGAGGCGGTTTAGATGTACTAACTAATTAATAGTCGTTAATATTATTGTGAACATATTAAATATTAGGATGAAAAGAGGAATTATCGCAAGAATAGGACACGGCTAGAGCCATATTAATAAGATTGTTAAATATTTAGCATTTGGTTACTAAAAACTTTAACACTTAAAAGATGATCTTATGATTTCTTACTGAAAACCTTACTTAAACGTGATCTCTTCCAGAAAATTACTTAAAAAAAAGAGATTATATAAAATAAATTTCACGTTGTGTACGCATTAGTTACTCTTTACACTCTTGTGATGAAAAATAATTTAAGATAAAGAAAAAATTAAATATAATAAAATTATACTATTTAAAAATAACGGTGTCAGATAAATTATAATAGTTAACATAACCTCTATGTATTCATAAACTATAGAAAAAAAAACAAAAGCGCGCGAACCATTCGGTATTGTTTTAAAATTTGTATGCGGACGCGGATGTTCATGGCGTCCATATTTATTTTTTGACAGAGTGAAAAGCTTTGTATAACAATAATCATATTTTATACGAGTTTGGACACATTTAAATACAAATAATTTGGTAACCAAAATGTACTTTAATTTAGTTTTTTAATATTACCCTTAGATTTCCTAAATAAGGAATGGGGATATGATATAATGTACAAACAAAAATATAAAAACATATAGATTCGTTATTTTTAATCTAAGTGCAATTAAACGAACTCACACATTTAGTATAAATTAAAAATAAGTAATAATTTAACCTCTTCAGTAAGGTAAAAAAAATATCTGTAGTAGTCGTTTTACATTCCTTTTTATTTATTTTTTAATTATTTAAATTCATATCATAGCTATAAAGCTAATCGTAATATTAATAAACAAATAAATTACACACGATGATGTCAAGGTCTTTGAAAAACTAGTTCAAAATTATAAAAATTATCATGCTAGTTTCCAGGCATTGTAACAAAAGCACATAACTGTTCACTTTTTAATGTGATTAGGTGGAAATTCCCTTAGCTGGAGCCAATTTGCAGATTTCACGTTTGCACTTTTCATTGGCGCTCACAATGAATGTGCATTTTCGATTTTTATGTCCAGCTCCTAAAAGGTTTAACAAAGGGTATTTTTATAGAAAATGGAGGAAAAGGTACCTGATTGTAACAGAGATTGATTGATTGAAATGGAGGAAAAGGTAACAAAAAAGATTGTAACAAAAAAGTAACCACTTCCGCCTTACGCATAAGAACTCGTGGTTTCGCGAATGTGTTTCTAGCCTTGAATTTCAAAATATTTGCTTAAGATTTCGATGTTTCCAGGTGGAATGTTACTAGAAAGACTGTCTTTATTATGTCTTTATTTATATAATATTACGTAAATTTTGCTGAAGGGGTAATTCATGTATTCTTTAGTACTGCAAATCTAGTAACTAAATCCATCAATAGATGGCGGTAATTATTTTAATTGTTAATTCACTCGCGCTATTGAAATTTATATTTTCAGGTTATAAAGCAGTTTTAATACACTATGCAAACAGATCAAAAGATTTTCCGTATTTTTCAATTACAGAGCATCGCACTATGCTCTGTAATTGAAAAATATTTCGATTAATGTGAACTTAAAGAATAAGCATTCGTTAATTTTCTGTCCTCGATATATGACTGAGGAATGATGTAGTTGAAACATTCAATGTTAAGCATTGTGCCGCATAATGCGGTCTAGTGCTATAATTGGAAAAATAGGAGCAATACAAATATCGACGACACAGGACATTTTACATAGCTTGTATGTAAAATTAATACGTTATGTTCTTAATACGTTAAAGTCATATACAAACAATAACACTACCTCCCGTAGATCTTAATCAAGACCCCTACGTCACTAACACAATGAACTAATATTTGCACCCGGCGCCGCATCGCCTGCTCGTTTGATAATGTCATAAGCTTCTGTGTGCTCAGGCTAAGCTAATTTTGAATAGCGTTTTTTTTACATCACATAGATTTTTGTGATTCATAATATTAAAATTAGGCTTTAAAAGTCCGGTGTTAATGACGGACTGTTTTGAAAAAGTATATATTATGCTTTTTATAATTGACTGTAATAATGAGTTCACTTTTATTTGTATGTTAAAGATATAATGAACTTAATTTTTTCCTTGACAAAATATTATGGCAAACAAATGACTGCTTATTATTTTATTTCTTGTTATATTCACTATAAGTATTATCAAAATATTAAAATAATTTTAATTATGTCTGTGAAGGTCAAACTCCTTGTTAAGCTTACGCTAACCAAAGCTTAATTTCAAACTATATCTTATATAAGGTTACACATTAAACAGTCACCCCTTAAGTCTGATCAAACAATCTCGATGACACCTGTTAATGAATGTTGACAATAGCTGTGTCTATTTAGACGCAGGTCAAGTTAAAGTGGTCGTTGTTCTAGACTAGGTATACAAAGACAACTCGATACTCGATACGTTAGTCAGAGAATTTACTGAGGAATCTATGTAAATATCTATGAAATATGATCGAGAAATTGCCATTTTGATTTTATTAGACATCTCAAATAACTAGCTTTGTCTCGCGGATGTTATCGAGTAGAAATGGTAAAAACATAAAATATAAAACAGTTGTATAAAGATTTGAATCTTCTTAATTTATTAAAGCTTAAATTTCACTAACGACATAAAGACAGACCGCTTTAATTTTTTTAAACAAATTTCTATACTGTCCATAATAAAGACGTCATGTTCATAAAACAACGTGCCGTGCTCCGAGTAATTTTCGTTCCTGTATAAATATAGGTCCAACTAATAATCTAGGGTCTAATAGTGTCTAACGTGTATGCTAAACTTCAGCCAAATCGATTTAGTAGATTTTGCGTAAAATCGCAACACATAATTACATACATTCTTACAAATTCCCGTTCATAATATTAGTAAGAATTAGAAAAAAGAAGTATTCAATATCAAGCGTCTTAATGAATTTCAACAATACAGAGCTCAAGATACAATGGTCGGATTTTGTTTGAATACACAAAGATTACCCAATGGGTTAGTTAGTCGTATTTGCTGAGGAATTGATTTGTGCAAATAGTTTGATATATAATATATATAAATGTATAGTATAGTGTATCTTTGACATAATATTATTGTATTTATGTGTATTTGTGTGAAATGTAATGTTGAGATATATAATTCAAATTTTCATAATAGCTCGGATAGAATCTTTTTTAAGTCAATCGCTTTTCCAAAAGCTTTACTTAAGCGTAATTTCTGAATGCGTTAATTTTATTTATGTCAAAGTCAAATATATCTCTTTTCAACTAGGCTACATATAGTAATACTTTTGAATCGTCATAGCACTAGTATTAAAAAACAATTGTGTATTAATAGCATTTACAGCATAAAGCTTCATATAAAAAAAAACTTTTTTGTACTTTTTGCACTATTCCTTATAAAACTTGTACTATTTGCCCTGTTTCTTATAAAACTATTAGTATTTATGCATTTTAAATACTTCATACGTTTTATTAATTACACATTGAATTCCGTAAGTGTATAAAGGACAAATGAAACCATACATCGGGTGTAATTCAATTATACGGAGCAATCACGACGGTATAACAGGTGCGTTTTATACTCTACAGGATCTTCACTAACATAGATTATTACGGTGTAATTCATAAGCGGCAGCGGTTTTCATACCTGCTTGTATAAGCGACAGCGATTTGAAAAATGTTGGTATTAGACTTCGTTTAAAGTAAGTGCTGTTTGAAATCTTTGAAGAGAAGTCTCAATAAATTATATATCTTACTAGCTCTGACCCGTGGTTATATCCGCTGAGTTTCTGTTCCCGGGGCAATACCGGGATGTAGGCTATCCTATCTTTTAAGTTGGATCAAATTGTGCATACAGTGCAAATTTATTTTGAATTGGTTCAGTAGTTTAGGAGTTAATTGCGGACAAATAACGTGACACGTAATTTCTTAAGATAATAATATGTTGTTATATAGGTACTTCACCTAAATATGTTCCAGTAATCTTTCTACAGGTTCATACCTAATAACATATTAAAATTAAATAAACATTAAACCTTTTTTCAGACTACATTTAGATTCTTTCGTAACTTAACGTAGTAATCGTAACGGTTTTTTTCTTTGATGCCAGTAGTTTCGTAATAAAAAAATATTTCTACACTTCATCGCGATACCTACCAACTTATACCACAACCAAACGACAAAACCATAAATCCTAGAACCCTCGGGATTTCAGCACGCCCATTAACATGGCCGAAGTTAGATTTTATGCTACGAATAGACAACAGAGTGCGGTCACACTGCTCAACTTTGTCTCTGGCTGGAGTCTAGCGAGCAAGTGCCGAGACAATTGTTTTAGACGAAAATTACTATGAATATTCAGTGTTTAGTAATATATAAATTAATTGCAATTATTTTTAAATAATAATAATGTTTATTATAAAGAATAAGCTTATTATATGTTACATGTCATATGAGGATCTCCCGATTACTTTAAAAGGAAGATTTAACTGTAAATTGATTGAGAGTTAACTATTAAAGATTTTAAAAAATAATCGTTAACTAACTACTCTACGCAATCTTTGCGTAGTTTTTAAAATAGCTTTCATCTTTTTATATAATACATGAACTAGCTGACCCGTGCCCACTTCATTGGGCATAATGTTAATTATCCTTTTCGGTTTTTATAATATACTCAGATGAGATAATGACACTCAAAAATAATGTAGCTTTCTATAGGTGAAAGAATTTTTAAAATCGGTTAAGTAGATCCCGAGATTACCCCTTGCACTTTAACAAACACACAAACTTTACTTCCTTATAATATTAGTATAGATAATTATTTTATCATTCCATTGAATATATATTATATTGCCGTTCCTATAAAAATGAATTGCGTAAATAGAATGTTTTTTGTAATTTTAAATCCATACTATTTAAAATTATTTAAACAAATTTGCTATTGTTCCTTTTAAGTATTACTTTCATAATTGCACATAGTGTTCCAAATAATACTAAATGTTCTATTATTACCATATACAAAAAATTCCATGCAAAATCAGTAGGTATAAAAACTCCCCAGGCTATAGTTCCCTTTAAGTAGGAAAAATGGCACTTGTTTACATTCTGGCAACACCTGATGCTGGATTTATAGCCCGGGTCACGATAGAGCCCTGGGGAGACAGTTGACATGTCTTATTTTCTATTTTAATTTCCCATAAATATAGTGAGCTTTAATATCTGTAAGGGCTTAAGGTTTGCAAAGTTCTATGTTATTAAGGGATTGGTTTGTTGGCTTGCATAGGGTTGAAAACTACTGAATCGATTTCATTTTTTTTACTTTTATGTAGCTGTGGCTATTTTATGTAGCCCATATCACTTGTCGATGTGACAAGTGATATGGGCTATTGAACTTCGCAAAAATATCAGTGTATATTAGGTAATTCAAATTTTATTTTTTTTAGTATATCTAGATTTCTTGCAATATTACGAGAAAACGAAGCTTTCCGTATTCAAAATAATACATATATAACGGTATTCTTAACATCAATCTTCAGCCATATAATTTGTCATTATTGTACATACCTTTTTAAGCGATTTACTATCTAGCAAGCTGCAGTCTTCAGCCATATAAACTATATAAACCAAAGATACTATCGTAATGTATGGCCGAGTCTTACCACCAAACAAAACACAATCGTAGCTTAAAGCAGTCTTTATCTAATAACGACGCTGTCAAAGGTTCAAATATTTCAAGGTGAACAAAAGTCGACAAAACAATGCACTATACGAGTAGAGTAACCGACACTATCGCTATAAATCCAATATATAGACGTCCATTGTTCTGAACCGGCACGTAATAAAAAGCCTGTGTGGTGTAAAGTTCACACCAGTTAAATGGGATTTTTAAATCAAATCAATACATATAATAAAAATGTAACGAGTCGCAGTCTGTACATGAAAGATATATGAGAAAAAATATTATAGGAGACCTTTGTTAACGCAATAGAACCCAAAACAATAATTTTTGGAATTTTTGTCTGTTTGTGTGCACGCTAATCTCAGAAACGGCTTATCCTATCTATATGAGGTTTTTCAATGATATATTGTGGTAAGTTTAACTTAACATTTAGGGTTTAATTCATGTCAATCGGTTGATAAATAAAAAGTTATGGCAATTTAAAGAATCACGTTGAGCGTTTGTTGGCGCGGATTAGGCATTTTCAAATATGCTGCCCAAAGTCACTTTTCTACGCGGGCGAAGTCGCTGGCACAGCTAGTAAACAAATAAATTGTTCATAAAGAAATAAATATGGAACTTACAGAGGTTATTATTTACTTTATAATAACAATAACACCATGTTTGTTTAAAACTTATTTAATAACAGATTATGTTAACGGAGCCAGTCTTCCACAACACAGGGAAACCTTCTGTGGAAGCTGTGTAAATGCAAATTTTGTACCGTGTCTCAATAAATGTATTTTTTTTTGTATTCACATAGATGCATATATTATTTCCGGTGATATAGCCATGTCATTGTTTACAAGACGTACTACTCCTCCGCAGAACACGCGTGTCATATTTTGGCATGTCTTCAGAGATGTCATTTCGTTTGTCGGGTCACCGGAGCCCTTTTTTTCCCTCCCACAATCCTCATACTCATTATTTACTCCCTTTTATTACAAATCCTTTTTTCTTTCTTCAAATTCAGTCAAAACCAATCATTTTCTTAAACCACACCCGATACTATTGATGGCACGTGGGTTCAAATTCATGCGTCTACCGCAAACCGATTAAGTTAAGGCTTACAAAAGGCGATAACCCCTAAATGCTAATGGGGTACCATAGACCCAGCGAACAATACTTCACGATACATAAAATACAGGTGCGAGATGAAGATTGCGCTGTGAATTGAATACTGAAAGTTTCATGCTATTATTTTGCCGTTCTATTGACGTCCAACGCTTTTAAGATAATTAATGGAATTTAATCTAGTTCTATATAATATTATTTGCTTTTGTGAGTCTGTAATTTACTATATTTGTGTACCTTTGTCTCTTACTTTTGTTAGTGTGCGATACAATTTAGTCTTTAATACAAATATTTTAAAGTATAGCTAAAATAACATTTACAATAGATTTCAAATTAGCCCCAGTAGATCAAGAGTATATTCTCATCTATAATAATGAAGAGGAAAGTTGATGTCGCAGAAGGGTTCTCAAAATACAACACCAAATACCAAACTTTACATATTTATTTATATTATTAAATAACAATTAAAGTCAAATATTCTGTATTCAACTAGGCTAAATATATAGTAACAATTTTGGATCGTCACGGTATTACAATACAATTATTCAGCACTGATTCGGAAGGCAGTTTCTACAGCGAATAACCGGCAAGAGTCTCTGATAGTTGCTGTTTTAAAATAAAAAAGATATAATTGTAATTATTTCACATAACAAATCTTACCAGTACTTAAGATGCCTTCTTTTAATTCAGATAAAAAATTCTAAGTGACTGACACTGTATCGATGTTTTGCGACGCCTAAACATAAATTTAAATGACACTTCAAAATATAAAAGCTCGCTAAAACCAGCTGATATTTTACGATCGTGTAAAACAACGGCATATTTGTCCCATCGAGTGGTAAAAGGGTTGAGAGCGTTTGTTTTGGAACTAATACGCCATGAGTTTTAAGTGTTTGAAGTGGTTTCTATTGATATGGAAAAACATTTAGTCTTCCTATTTTTATGCCTACATTTATAATATTTGTCTTACCATTCCTTAATATGTGTTTTGTTTCTTCATGGAATTTAAATGCGTCATTATTATAATGTATGTCAAATAACTAACTAGGTAATTTAACTTTACAAAACGTCTTGTTTTTTACTTTAATACTGAGAATTCAACCTTCTGAAAGTGTTATCTTAGGTCTCTCTGAGTTAAATCTTATACAATTAGTTTTAAGAAAGATTGTTCTTTCTTTTCTTATATTATGGCATTAGCGTCTAGCTTTTTGCCAATGTCAATGTAATAAGAGACAACGTGGTCAAGATAAAAGTCGATATGAGTCAAGTAAAATCGTCATCAAGTCGTCTTTAGTCGAATCAGTCAGTCGTTTCGTTCTGCCCTTCGTAAAGTGATAGTGAACTTTACGAAGAACCTCGA
>DWAJ01006173.1:0-10677 GCA_018238005.1 Eurema mandarina | reverse complement strand
ACTAATATTATTTATTAATACGAAAGTAACTCTGTTCGGTTTGTCTGTATGTTACACTTTCAAGCCAAAACTACTGAACCGATTGTAATAAAATTTGGCACACAGATGGTCTAAAGCCTAAGAAAAGATATAGGCTACTTTTTAACTGGAAAAAAGGGTCATAAAGGGGGGGGGGGTCAAATTTTATATGAAAGTTGTCGCGGACAACGGCTAGTAATTCATAAACGTTTTTTAACTTTAAATAAGCTTTAAAGAATCTAAAACATTTGTCGTAAAACTATAATTTAATACATTACATAATATTCGTTCAATCAAATGGTTTTTAAAGAGTAATTAATTCTCAAACATCTTTGAAGAGTAACCGCGGCATTGCGGTCGAAGGCTGTGCTGTGATGTTGCAACTTGTCATATGGTTTTTAACTTACAAGTAATACTTAGAATTTAAATGAATTACTTACTCGTATGATTTAAGATACAAGTTAACTTTGACATATTAATTTGTGATGTATATGTTGTGAAAAATCAAGCAAAAACAATTGCCTGGTTTTGCCTGAATTTTGGCGTGATAGAAGTTAGACCATAGATTTCTATGTCATAAGGTCATTATTTTTACCTCCGTTAATCTGCGGGAATGGACCCTAAAATTTAAAAAAAAATCTCTTCGATTCAGAAAAGACACTTGACTGTCACGGTGTCACAAAACAATTCTTTATAAAATTATTAGGTAATATTTAATTAAATATAGGGAAATCAACAAAATTTAAAATCTCAAGGTATTGACATAAGTGTTTTTTTTTTTTATAATATGAAGAGGGGAGACGAGCTGGACGAACTCCTGATGGTAAGAGTAACGCCAGCCCATAGCCAATGCAGTGCTACCCGGAACTTTGCTATAAAGCCTAACTCCGGACAGGGTGCACTACACCGACGCTCCCTAATACGTGTCCTAATAAAATATTTTTACTAAAATACTTGTATACGTCTTAATGATGTACACATTTTTATGATGAATCGTTAAGCCGTTTACAATGTTTTTAATTTAAAAGTCATAAATCACTTTAATGCGATGTTAATTCCTGCATTTAAATATATGTATGTGTAATTAATCTGAATCGCGCGCTGTCATGTCGCACGAAGATGGAAATATTATCTTACGTTTAGGCAATTTTAGTGCTAAATATTATTAACTAGCTGTTGCCCGTGACCCCGTCGGCGTGGACTCTCACAAAATAGCCTATGTTTTATCTCAGCCTCCAAACCATAAGTGTACCACATCTCATTACAATCGGTTCAGCGGTTTGCCCGTGAAAGCGTAAAATTATTAAAAGTTTCAACCCCCCCTTCCCCTCTTATAACTTTCTTTTCCAGTTAAAAAGTAGCCTATGTCCTTCCCCAGGCTCTAGACCATGTGTACCACATTTCGTTTAATCGGCTCAGTAGTTTAAGCGTGATGAAAAGACAGACAGACAGACAGTTTCGCATTTATAATATTAGTATGGATGGATAGCAATGACCTTTGGAAGGATTTTGCTAGTATGCAGTAATAGCAGCTTAAAAATAACTCCCAAACGAGTCAGAATGAAGTCGGCTAAAAATAGTCATTGTTTAGATAAAATAATGATTAATACATAACACATCTTGCCGCGAGAAAGCGATCAAGTAATTTCATCTTGTGAGACAGACTTAGTTCAGCAAGTTCAACGTGATTCTTTAAATTGCCATAACTTTTTTATTTATCAACCGATTAAAGACTAAATGTTAAGTGAAGCTTAGCAAAATATATCCCATCTAGATAGGATAAGTCATTTCTGAGATTAGCGTGCACAAACAAACAGACAAAAATTCCAAAAATTATTGTTTTGGGTTCTATTGCGTTAATAAAGGTCTCCTGTAATATTTTTTCTCATGTATCTTCCATGTACAGACAGGGACTCGTTACGTTTTTATTATATTATGTATAGGCTAACTGTGCCCCGCGTTTACCCGCGTAGTTCCCGTACCCGGGGCAATACCGGGAGGCATGGTGTCAACCCTGCGATAACACAGGATACTTATTATTTGGATAGGTTACTATCTACATACCAAATTTCAACTTAATCGGTCCAGCCGTTATTGCGTGAAAGAATAACAAACGTACTACAAACGAGTACGTTCTCACAAACTTTTACATTTATAATATTAAGTAGTAACTTAACAAACTTAAACAATATGTTTTCATACATACAATTGAATTAAAAATAATTAACTGAAAAAACGTCATGATAATACCTGTTCAACAAAAAAAATAATCGTTGAAATTGGTTCATAATCGGCGGAGATATTGTGTATAAAAAAGTTCATCCACAATTTTCCACCCTTGGGGTTGTTTTTTTATTATTAAATTTAAATGGGACCACCCTTGAGGTATTACCTATACGCCGTAAAAAGATTTGTTCAAATCGGTTCATAGTTATCGCGTAACAAACATAGCAAAAAAATCATACGGGTCGAATTGAGAACCTCCTACTTTTTTTGAAGTCGGTTGATAATATTAGCATTAAAAAATATGGATTGCTATTTTGTGTAAATATTGAAAGGTCGTATAGATCGTTGATAGCTATTTCGTGGCTCGCTGAAATATTGACACATGAATGGCAGAGTTCCGACAGTACACTGCTCAACAGAATATTTATTGTATTTTCAATGAGATAAACTATATGTATATAACGCACAGCCTAAACGGCTATATCTGGGAACTTAAAATTTAGAAGGGACGTAGCTTAGGTACTCTAGAGGTGCACTAAGAAAGGAACAAATTCCCATGGGACCGATAATTAGGGGGAAAATGCTTTTGTATGAAAAATCCAAACCCTTTAAGTTAGACGCCTGAAATTTACCATGCGGGTACCTTAGTAAACTTAAAGCTTAGTTGCAATTGGATATTCCAAAATTCCTACGGGAACGGGAGTTAACGAGGGTCAAAGTTTATATGAAAATCCACGCGGACGGAGTCGCGGGCAACAGCTAGTATGTACTATGACTTGAGCTTACACTTAGTTGAATTTTGATACTTCTTACTTTGACTCTGTATCTTGGTCTTTCATAAGATTTTTATCTTTTTCTTCTACTTTCGTAGCAATATCAAACAATCACGCACCATTGAGATTCCATAACGAACTAATATTTACATTACAATTAGCGTAAGACCGGTGTTTTGTGTAATCGTATTACCATTTATTACACAATAAAATGTTTAACTTTAAATCCAAGTCCTTGACATTTGTCATCGGTTAACCGAAATTAGTATTGCGACGATATTAACTTGACTAATTCCGTAATTACTTACTTTATTAAATACATATTGCCAACGTACAAGTTTTGGGAAGAAAACTAGGACCAATCAATATATTTCTTAATAATTTGTAAGAGATATATTATTTGAAGTTTGACGAATTTAATTTTTAAGAGGCACCCAGTTCAAAAACATAGTTAAACGAAGAATTAAATTTAAAAAAATATTAATAACATTGTTTATAGTCAAGCTAGCCGTGAACATGGCCTTCAAAAAATTATAGTAAAACGAGAATTATTTAAGCCTTCGGAATCTTCCGGTTTGATATAATTTAAAAGTATTAATTAAAAGCGTTAGAACGGTTCTGAAAGCAATATTTACAGAGAGGAACCGGTAAGATACTCTGATAGTTCCTCAACTATCAACAACAATCATTACAGTTGAAATAATTATTTCGTAAGGCTATTTTTTTCAAAACAGCTTTTATAAACAACAATTCGATGCTGATCACAAACCCAGTTCCTTCTTTCTTATGTTACGCATGATATGACGAACATATTTTTACAATTTTACAAACAAAAAAAAAACAAAAACAATGACTTGTTATTATTATCGTATAAAGATTATATCAGATTAAATACGATATAAAAATGATGATCCAGATTCGATATAATTGTATGCAACGAGGTCAAGATTTGTCATTTAAATAATTTGTTTGTCTATTTATAAAATATAAAATTAAAATAGATAAATAATAATAAAAATGGTAATTAAGGCCTTAGATACATACAAGCATTTTCAGAGTCTTTAATTCAATGAAATTCGATCAATATTCATAATTACATTCTTTAAAACGCGATAATTTTTGTTTTGTATTTAAAATATTCATAGTCGTATATTACTACATAGTTGAATTTTATTAACTGATAAGAAAAGACGATAAATATAGCCTTGACTACCGTTTAGCGCAGTGGTTATAACCACTGCCTTGCGCACCGGACTATGAGTTTGATTCCCACACAGGAATAGTACATTTATGATTGTTATCATTTGTATTGTTCTAGAGTTTAAGAATTGGATGTAACTTATCCGCCATAGTTTCTTTAAACACAAGTTTCTTTACTTTGTACTCGTTTTTTTTAATTTATTTATTAAGAACTTTTTTTACAGTCATCTTATGAGCTAAAACAGAGCCCCACAAAACTGTTTTCACAGTTTGTCTGTGAGTTTGATTGCTAAAGGTCTTATTATCTGCTTGATTATTTGTTTACAGCTCGGACGGTTACAGTTACATAATATTGTTTTATGAATGACATTATATTTACAGTTATTTGGTTATATGATTAATAATTTAATAGGTGTAGCTTTAATAATTTACATTATACCCTACCCACCCTTTTTTCTCTGCGTAAGAACCTTATATACAACATTTACAAGACTTCCAGGAATACCTTAAAAAGATATAAGATATACACACTACAAATTATATAAATAGATATAGGTATGTATGTATACTTCACGGAATATTTTATAAAGAATTATATAAATAGGTTCAGGTGTTATCGTGTAATGCATTTAGCAACAAATTTGGCGATTCATTTTCATATAATGGGTTTAAGATGTTTTAAACGAGCTCTATATTTCTTAAAGGTTTTTTAGTCAGTTCTGTAAAGCTTGTTTTTTCGTCAGCTAGAAAAAAAACATCTGTTTTATTTTTTTTTAGTTTGTAAGTTTGTAACGTTTTATACGGTACTCTTTGGTTAGATCCTTGGTAAACCAATTAAGAAAATACCTTTAATAATAAAACAAGTTTTTGTTAAAAGCATTAGCTATATATTATTAGCTCGGAAATTTTTCAAACTTTGATTATTAATACGGGAAACTTGGAGAGTTTACCATGAAAAAAAGTGATATAAAAAAAAATTAAACATCTACTGGAATGTGTTTAAAAATAAAGCATAATTTAAAAAAAGTCGTGATGCCCCAAAACCGCACTTAACCTATCAGAGCAAGTAGGAGCTTTTGCGGGCGCCCGCCCTTGACCTGCCCCATCGAGATACGATTTCTTTCCACTGCATTTTACAATATCTGTTAAACTCGTGTCAATATACATCCTTAAGTCCGCATTCAAAAACTATATATACTTTAAGTAATTTGATACTGCAAGCCATAAGTATATATTAAAAAAGCATATGTACATTAATTGAGAAGCTTCATTTTTTTGAAGTCGGTTATTAAAGACGAGAGCTGTGGTGTCGTGCTGTTAAGCTTGCCACTAATACCTGAATAATGACCACTGCCGCTCTGTGTTCTGAGCTACAACGACTAGGAAGAAATTATAAACACAGACTAGTTAACGTAGTGCTATCCTATTCAATACCGGGATAACAAATGCGGCTATGAACAATCAATCCACATGTCAAAACAGACAAATTTATCAAAAATTCGGTAGTTCGTAGACGAACGTTCCACGGATGTATAGCATAAAATTTTCTATGTGAACTATATAAAACTTCACTTTAAGAACATGGCCCATAAACACATCTGACGAACGCATTACGAACGGAGAGGAGCATCCTCGCTATCTAAATTAAGATTAATCATATATTTTCTATAGATTTTCTTGCTAAGTTAGATATTAAATCATAATTAGATATCATCGTAATAGTTATCAGACCTCTACAACATTAGTATACAAAGAAATATATTTATGTTAATGCGATTTTCTTCGAAACAGCGAATAGTTTTTGCTTCGAGATGAGTATCCGTATTTGCGTCCGTCTGTCCTCTCCTGTGAATATGAAGTGATCAATTTCAATAAAAACTTCAAGGGTAATATTGTTAGGAGTTATTTTAATTATTTTAAATTATTTTTTTTTTGGCGCGTCCTTAGTTTTGGAGAGAAAAGTTTTTCATTGAGTTTTCGAGTGGCTTCGTGGTATTTTTTTTCAGTTTACCGTTTGTTTTTGATAAATTTATTTATTACATGTAGTAAAAAATACCTAGACATATCCATGCCGGCCTTAGGGGTGGAAGCAATTTCTTCCAGACATAGCATATAGTAAGAAGTAAAATGATCTCTAGAGTACCTACAAGATACATACATGTTATACAATCATAAATTAAATCATATTATGTTATAAATAGTATTGCAAATTAAATATAATACATATAATGTATTAACTTAAACAATTATTATATTTTATTTATATTATTATAGTTTTTATTGTTTATACACTTTAAATGATTTTGTTTGTGAAACAAAAAATGCAAGTTAAAATTCCATAATAATATTATATATTTTAAATACATGTTATCTATTTTGGCGCCGTAAGCTAAAAATAGAGCCTAATTACAAAATGCCCAATTCTGTCCAAACGCCACAGGGCAAATATGTTAAATTATGCATGTTGTAATTGTGTTTACTTGTTAAACTATTTGGTTGAACTATGGCTTAGATTTTAAGTTTTTCATTGAGAGGTTTCAGTGGTAAGTATTCCACCATACCCACTACCATCTTCATCTTCAGTATTCTTCCCATTCCTTAGGGAAAAATATAATAATAGATTCATTATTAAATGAAATTTAACTATAAAATGGATGAGTTTTTAAATGAGTATTTATACAGCCTTTAAAGTTCCAGTAGTATTAAGTTAATAGGTTATACACATACACACATATAAACACAGACAGTTACTTTCAGATATATAGCATTATTATATTTATAATGTAATTAAGAATAAGTAAAGTAATTATACGTATTGCACGTATTTTTTTTACTTTAATAATGGTGTCTGCAAGAAATTGCTATCATTTCTTTCGTTCAAGAGCTTCGATGTCACAGATCAACACAGCCCGTGTTTGTTTATATATTATATGATAAATAAATCATTTTTTATAAGAAACTAGCGGCCCGTCCCGGCTTCGCACGGGTAGACATAGTACTAAATATAGCCTATGTTACTGTAGCTGATAATGTAGCCTTCTAATAAAAAAAAAACTATTAAAATCGGTCCAGTACTTTTTGATTTTATTCGTTGCGTACAAAAATCAAAAAATATTTTTTAATATTAATATATATGATTGAATTTTCCCCAAATTTCCTCGCAAGGAGCATTCGCTATATATGATAGAGGGGAGATGCGCGCGCGCAATCCGTAGTGCGTCGCGGACGATCTCAGTCGTGTGTTGTGATATGCAGTGAGTGTGCAGATATAAGCATGGTGAGCTTTAGCGTTAAGCGCTTTTTGTTTTTCGATACGCTAGTCTAGAAGGGTCGTCTTAGTATGAACGTGCATTGAAATGCTATGCGCTCGAGTATTTAATTATTTAGTACCAGCTGACTCGTTCCCCCTTCGTTGGGCATAATGTTAACAATCCTTTTTCATATAGCCTATGACACTCAGCAATAATATGGCCTTCTATTGGTGAAAGAATTTTTAAATCAGTTCAGTAGATCCCGAGATTACCCCTTACAATTTAACAAACACACAAACTATACTTCTGTTTAAGGTTATTCGATTAGATTATTTATCTAGGCTTAATATAGAAACACTTCTGAAAGAATTTTTATTACAATAAACATATGTATTGTATATTTAGCAATTTAATTCTACAACTTATAAGTCGCGACTTAGAATAAACTCAATAAATCTCGGCGCTCTTAGTAAGAGTATAAATTTGTATTGCATAAGACTTTTATTCTTAGTAATATAATATTGTAAATGCGTTTGTGAAGATATAGACATGTAATTCTTTTACGTAAAAATTACTAAAGAGATGTGGCTGAAATTTAGCGTGCAGGTAGGTTAGTCCTTGGATTAACACATAGGATTATTTAATCCCGTTGTTGAATATGAATGAGATATATACGGGTATATTTCTAATACTATAATACATAGGGTATTACATATTACTATGTAACTGTAGGGTCGGGTCGCGATTAGTTCTAGTTACTAAATAGTAATACTACTAATAATAAAAACTAATAAATTACATATTTATTAGACACTAGCTGTTGCTCGGAACTTCGTCCCCGTCAGATCTATTTCTATTATTATGGTATAGTGAGTCAATCTTAGCAGATAGACATATACTGTCGCGGACTTTTTTTTTGATCATTTAAAGAGGAATAATTTTTTCGTACATATTATTTTTGTATCTTGAACCGTGATCGCAGCGCACGCAAAGGAAGCCCTCAAAGATGAATTATTTTCCCCGTTTTTTTCCATTATATCTTCGCTCTTGTTAGTCGCAGCGTGATATTATATAGCCTAAAGCCTTCCTAGATAAATGGTCAATTCAATAAAAAAAGAATTTTTCAATTCGAACCAGTAGATCCTGAGATTAGCGCGTTCAAACAAACAAATAAACAAACAAACTCTTCAGCTTTATATATTAGTAAGTAAGTATAGAAGTAATCTAAGTTTGTTTATTCCCGAAACGCATCGAAACCACTAAAGTATGAATTGAAGACATTTTTAATTCTTAATAAAATTTAATACTGCTTATTTTAAACAGTTATTTTTCAATTAAGTCTTCTTAGTGTCTTATGACAACTAGATAGCGGACACATAACAAATAATTTTAAACTATAAATAAAATGTGTTTAAGCATTATTACGTACTCTATTTTATAGGATTTCAAATGTCATAGTAGTCTTTATTCAACAAAACGCGAGAGAAGCCGCGGCAAGCAGCTAGTATTTGTTACGTAAATTTATATTAATATTAAAATTCGACTTCAAGATGCTTTGCCGGCGCGTGATTTATGAAGAAAATACCAGGTTTTGAACCTAGGTCATACGCTTATATCACGACCTAAACATATGTAAAATAGCTTTATTTCATCGATTTTTGCCTTCACATTTAAATATTATTAATTAATTAAAATACAATAAATGTTAAAAATATACATAAGTTATTTAAGTCGCAGACAAGACGCTGGGTTAAAAAATATATGGTGTGGAACAAATACTAAATTCGATTGATGATACTTCTAATATGATGAGCTGCAGTCTCCGTCCTCGAACAGTCGCAATGGTAAGTGATTCATGAATGCGTTGCTGGCCTTTAAAGAAGCAGAAAAGGAAATAATGGAATAACTCTACTGCGCATACAAAAAGTCAACGACCTAAGTACATAATTTATATTAATATGAGGTTTAATTAATGACTTTTTAAAGAAAATTCTTTAGCACCTTCGTAGAAGCTATGTCCTAAACGATTTTAAAATTATTCATTCTTGAGGGAGGTATTTAATTATTGAGTTTCATAGACAATTATTATCAAGTTGAAAGGTGACACCAAGTTACAAAACGAGTTCTATTATAAAACTTATCTTGAAATCATAAAGAAAGAATACATCGATGGTCATCAGTGATGCAAATATAATATAATAATTGAGTTGGAATTAAAGTTCAAGACTTAAGTAATCTGAACTCTGCTTACATAACGCTATAAGTAAGTTAAGTAATATAATAACACAGTATCAATATGTGTCAGACTTAATACTAGTCTTGGCTAAATTTTTGACTATAATATAATTTTTGAAGACTTAATTTCTTAACAATTAAAATAAATAGTTTTATTATTATCATAGCTATGAGTTGAAAAGTTTTTTAAGAAAAGATAAATATATTTTAAATCCTTATTTATTTAATTATATTCTATAAGTTCTGGTTGCCTGGCAGAAATCACTGACTAGTGATAAGGCCGCCATTTATATATACATGTGTACTTCTTGATATTTCTTATTTAATGTAAATTGTGGTGTATGTAATAAAGGATAAATAAATAAATAATAAATAAATATATAACAGAAGATTTGTCGTTGCAACCATGACAAAGTTTATCTATAGTAAGCTTGTCATAATTGGCTTTGTCTTTGTTGTGTCTTATTACGTCATTTGCCAGTACGACGCCATTTTTATAAGTTACTGTTTGATCTTCCCCAAAATAGACGAATAGAATTTGTGTTTAAATATTGAATTCTTTATATATAAACCCACGTATATTACTTACCCACTAATTAATTACATTAACTACATTTTCATATAACCCTCTTGAAAACGCAAGACTTACTTACACTGCGGTATACAAAATCGTAAAGGATAAAATAAAAAAAATATATAAAAATAATAAGTACAATACAAATTGACAAAAGTTTCGCACCTTGAGACCCGCGAGAGAGCCTTTACTTGTATAAATCCTGATAAGTACGAGTAATGCGTCAATTTGTAGGTTATGTCATGTTATGCAATACGAGTGTTCACCGTTGTTTCATACTGAGACGAATCTCGTCTCGTTCTGGACTGACCTTTGTTTTACTGTATTATTAATGTTATAGAGTTTATCGTATTGAAATACATAATTAATACAAAAATAAAATAAATAAGTAGATAAAAAA
>DWAJ01006172.1:0-10677 GCA_018238005.1 Eurema mandarina | reverse complement strand
AATTTTATGGTTGTGTTCTGTTGATTTATTTCATTATTTTATTTACCTACTTATAATTAATATTGTCATCCTGGCAACTAAATTTAAGTCAATGTTCTCTAAAAGTTTCTTTTAGTCGATATTATATTCAGACATTAGTCAATTCTAGTTTTAACAAAGGCGTTAAGTAAAAACTAGTTCTAAATAGGGAAAACGCGTTCTAATTACAAACTAGTTTTAACTGTAACATACACACAGGAATTTTTGGACTGTGTTTGATTTGGTACTAAAGCCGTAATGAAAAAGTTCAGAAACCATATTCATAATTTAGGATTATTATTTAATCTCACACATCTCATCAACAATATCCAGTCATGTAGTAGAGTTGGCAGACACCTTTTTAATTTTTATTGAGCTATAAACTAAATTCATAGGATTTTTGTATAAAAAGGAATTTAAGGTACTGCTTATAAAACTTTACCACTAAACCCATATAATATAACCATTATTTTTGTTTCAGGGCAAATGCTGTGTTCGTCAGTGCCTTGTACTTGATACATCAAACAAATCAAATTCTTTATACAGTTAAAAGTAAATCCGAATAATACTTTTTATTGGTTTTAGTTGTTATATGGCAAAATCAGAGTTTTTGTTGACTGAGTGTCCAATATTATTGTATTGTAAGAGTTTATTATACATTAACCATTATTTTTATTAAGTAACCAAAAACGATAATAAAGGACCACTTGAATTCAAACTAAAGAAATATTAATAAATGTGGTGTTAGACGGAAAATCTATGTGCAATCCTAATTTCAAGTATTACTTTATCTTACTTGTGTACCGAAATTCATTGTTTCGTATTTACCTATAAAATAATATTTTTTCTTATCTTAATTAAAATTATATTCCTTGAATAAATTGTTTTGTTTCATCATGGAGAGACTTAATATATGCTTGTGTGGGGTATCTAGAATGAGAGGAAATTTCTTCTTATTGTTCTGAGGTTTTAAAGATTGAGTTATGAATTAAAAAATATATATATAAAAGTTCAAAAAAAGTCATTTTACATATATGTATATTAAACAATATCTGTACTTAAATTTACCAATCTAACAATTCAATGGTTAATTTGGCTAGGAAGTAATCCAGTGTAACATCGTGAAAGTGAATAAATTTGGTATACAAAATACATGTCAATTTATTACATTTAAGTAAGCGATCGTGGATAAGTGTTTTAAAGATTTATCTACGAAACGAAATAGCAAAACGGAGCAGAAGTAATTTGATTAAGAACTAGCTGTCGCCTGCGACTTCGTCCGCGTTTCCGTCGTGTTTTCGTAAAAAATCGACTTAAAACCTTAGAAACTGAAGTATGACTTTGGTGTTTCTATTTTCATCAACATTTTCCTTCACTTCTCTGTTCCTATTGATTATAGCGTGATGTAAAGTATCCTATAACCTGCTCAGAAGTATGAAGAATAATTGTACCAAGTTTCGTTAAAATCTGTCCAGTAGTTTTTGTTTCTATAACGGTTATACAAACAGACAGACAGACAAAAATTTTACTAATTGCATTTTCGGCATCAGTATCGATCCCTAATGACCCTCTGATA
This sequence comes from Eurema mandarina, assembly GCA_018238005.1. NCBI lineage: Eukaryota > Metazoa > Arthropoda > Insecta > Lepidoptera > Pieridae > Eurema > Eurema mandarina. The sequence continues at coordinate 9,083 of DWAJ01006172.1, read as the reverse complement.
GTTATTTTCGAAATATATTTAATGTACAGAATTGACCTCTCTACAGATTTATTATAAGTATAGATAACTTCTAATCTATGAAGTTAGTTAAAACTTTTTTTTACTAGGACGAATTTTAAAATTAAGTTTAAAAAATACATACAACAACGGTCCATATTTTAATGGACAACGCTATGCTTTGAGATAGTTTAAGGTGGTCCTTACCATTTTGTTAATATTAAGTTCTAATCTATGAAGTTAGCTAAATCTTTTTTAAACTATGAATAAATTACAAAATTGATTTTAAAATATACATACAACAGCAGTCCATATTTTAATGTACAACGCTAAGGTTTGGGATAGTTGCAGATGGTCCTTACGATTTAGTTAATATTTAGTGGTATGGTTACTTAGTTTTTAACCTTAAACATACATACAATTTGTTTTAACAATATACTACAGCATCAAAAATATTATAAGTTATCTTTTAAAAGCCTTCTGACACTCCTAAAAGATTGATGCAAATACAAATTTTTGTATGGGATAATAAATTTAAACTGCAATAAGTTACCTCCAACAAAGCTCTAAGCTGCAAATCATCCAGCACAGTATGGAACAGATCGGGGTCCATGAACAACGGCCCATCTTGCAGTACAGACACGTCGTCCAGAGATTCCACTATCAGATTCACCGCTATAACAAACGAAAGAATAAATTCATATGATGATTATGATTAAATCAATTCAATATAGCAATATTTAAAAACCTTTAATTGGAATTTTTAAACTAAAAAAATTAAAGTTTAAAAATTTATAATTGTGAAAATAATTATCATCACTGCAATAAAGTTAAAATAAAATCGAGACTATATAATTGGTATCATCATAGTAATCAGTCCAATGATGTATAATATAGAAAATATGTATAAACTAACTAGCCGTGCTCCATGGTTTAACCCGCGCTATTCCCGTTCACCAGAACAATACCGGGATACAAAGTATCTTATGTGTTAATTCAGGGCATCACCTATCTACATACCAAATTCAACAAATACGGTCCAGCCATTTTTACGTGAAAGAATAGAAAACATACATCCATCCAAAAATCTCACAAACTTTCACATTTATAGTTTTAGTGGGAGATGCAAGCAGGATTTGAAATGGTGACTGTACTAGAATTCAACAAATGTGCAGCATAAGCCTCCTCTAACAGAGCCCGTCTCCTGGTGGGAGCCTCCTCGTCTTCAACGGAAACAGCAGCAAGAGTTACAGCTCAAAGCAGCAACATTTGCAGCTCAAAGCAGTAAAAATACTCTTCTTAAAGTAATGGTGACTCGATATACTCCCCATTTAGACCTTTTCAACAAACCTGCAGCATTAGCCTCCTCCAACAGAGCCTGTCTCCTGGCGGGAGGCTCCTCCTCCTCCTCGTCTTCGACAGAAGCAGCAGCAAGAGTTGCAGCGCGGAGCCGGCGGCGGCTGTTGAATTTCTTCAGCTCTTCCACTGTACCAGCTAAATGGATGCGGTTTTGCTTGTCGCGGTCCTAAATTATAAACAAAATATTAATAAAAACTTAGTCTTACTTTGAACAAGAGAGATTTTTTAATAGCAAGCCTATTCATATGAAGTATAATTATGTATTTGTGTACAACAAAAATAAAATTAAAAACTCAAGATTTGCACATAGGCTAAGGTATGAATATAATTCTAGGTAAATTTACATATAAGAGAATACAGATAGGAATGATGAAGATAAGAGAGAATACAATAGATTAATCAAAGTATGTCTTAAATGGTAAAACAATAAACTATCCTTACTCTTATCCATCTATGATTGAGAACTTCTTGTATATTGATGCGCTGAGTGTGGTCAACGGTCAGCATACGTTGAACCAGATCCTTCGCAGCATCGCTGATATCATCCCATAGTGGAGCGTCAAACTGAAATATTATAATGATTAATATATTGCTATGCTAAAAATATCTTACAAATTCTGACCACTAAATTAAAATTTACGCTTTCTTCCAGAAGAAAAAGGTAAACAACCATTATTCTTTAGTGACAATGTGTATTAAATTTTTAGGCTGTCCCTCTTACGAAATCACTACAGTGCAACAGTCAAAAAATATATAAATAGCTATATTCACACAAGACATACTTCTACATTGTTAGAGTATAGAGTATATTATAATGATCTCATATTTCGCGAATGGAAAAAAGGTAAACTTTAAGATGTATTAAAAAAGCTATCTACTCAGGCCTCCAATAGTCCTCTAAGAAAGTATTTCTAATATGAATATATGGTATTTGTCACCTACCCGCAGTCTACCACGACAAATAGCTTCGAACAATCTCTCCCGTGTCCCTGTAAAGGGCAAGTATCCCACCAGCAGAACATGTAGTAAGATCCCAGCTGCCCACACATCTACTGGCTTCCCATACAGCTGACTGGACACCACCTCAGGAGCCATGTAATGTGGCGTTCCAATGCGTCCTTGAAATTGCAAAGCACAAACTGTCATAGGATCTTATGTACTTCAGCTAGAAAAGTTACTTGATTTCCTAAACCTTTTCCATTATATACAACATCTGTTATTACTTCAGGACACTTATACATAGCGCCATCTTGTCCCATGCTAAGTAGGACTTGTGTAATTGCAACTAGATAACGGACATTATTATAATTCAATACATTAAGTTATCATTATATTCTGCTATCTATGTACTATACTCTCTAATGAGCTTTTATTACATGTGCCTATATTGCCAGAAGCCAAAGTCTAGCTTTTGTCTACAAACTTAAACGAAGAGTGTATCGGTGCCTAACCCTACTAAATTAACATTGTTGTATTTTAATTTAACAACATTTTAAAATAGTTTGTTCGAAAGCGTGTTTTCAAGCTGCATGCTTTAAAATTAATTTTCGAATAAGAAACGGTGAATAATAATTCAAGAAGATCCAGTAGAGTTGCCAAAAGGAGAATGGGCGGACTCGTCCCCATCCCATAAATTTTTGTTGTATTAAAACTAATTTGAAATACTAATAAGATAACTGTAAATTTAAACGTTAATTTTATTTATATATTGATGCTCATTCATTATAACTACAGACCTACGGATACGTTACGAGTAGTACACAATAAAGGTAATTCAAAATGAATCACTCTCAAGAACCAAAAAAACTACATTAGATAATTTATGTCAATCTAATATATTTGACAGGAATTTTTAACCATCACAAATGAACTTTAACACTATAATTGTAAGTATTCAGGAACTTTGGGGAGTTGTATTTAAATTAAGTTGGTATATATTATATAATATATGTTTATAGTCCGGTGAAGACAAATCCAGGTATTTATGCCCATACTCCTTTAGCTTAGATATTAAAATTTATTGATTGTGTTTTAGCATTTTTTTAATAATAATAGAAGTGTAATAATTTAGAATTAATTCAAATTTAAATCAAACTCACAATTGCCTTCAACATAAGGGAAGCAACTGATAACCTTCTTTGTTTAAAGAAATTTTTAATCCTTAATTAACATCAGCTGCTTTTAAAGCATCTATTGGCTATGTGAGTTCAATATTATTTACAAACAAATGAGGATTTAGGAATACATATATAGTGTAACTATGAAAATGTGCCAATGCGAAGTGATTTTCTCTGCCCAAGACATTGATGAAATGAGTAACACATAATCCAGACTATATAATTAAATCGCCACATACACTTATTAATCTCCTTTTACCAGCCATTTATTTCTTATTTCGTATAAAATTAATAAGAGTTAAAAACATTTTTGTGTGATATGACAAAGAATGTAATGATAAAGATGCTTCATATGACCAAATAAAAGAGAACATGTTAATTTAATAACCTTATACACAAATTAAGCTTTTGATATTAATGGAAACAGCGATTTATTAATTAAGGCGATTCAAATTGAACTGGAAATAGTGTTACATGTGCCAATGAATTTTGCACACAATGTCCATGCAGTTAGGGCACAATGTTCCGTCTTACCATACTCATCTGATTTGAGATAGGCTTGGCCCATTGGACCCATTAAAGGTCGAGTGTCCATCACGAGTTCTGTGTGATACAGTTGATGTTTTAATCCTGATTTTAAAAGCAATAAATCATATCCTAAGTCCATCTTTTATAAAATAAAAAAGTAGCATAAAAATCTAAAAGCGCTTAAATAATGTAATGGCGTAAAGATGATTATCATTAAAAAACTGAAAAATAAACAATTTAGATAACATCAGCCTTACTTTAAATTTTGTGGAAAATTAAAATATACCATATTATATCATAATACAAACAAGTAAAATTGTTATCAGCACTATCAGTTATGATTGTGTTTGTTAAAAAAAACGAATAAATCAATACAAAAATGACCTAGCTGAGATTGAGTCACTCAAGTATAAAGTATATATTTCCTTATAAGAATCAACCATAATATGAATGTTACCCTTTCTTATTGGACTGAAGTTAGATCTATAGGAAATAACACACTGTTGTATAACTATACATTAATTTTACCAAGCAATTTCCTTATTAATCCCGAATATAGAAATAGAAGTTTGTCCTTCAAGAGATTATTTAATATAAATGAATATTTGATTTAATTATAATTACCAGGTGGAGCGCGATGAGCAGTGGGTGTTGGTAACTGTGCAGCAACACCAAACCCTCCAAGCTTCACGGGAGCACAGTTATCTCTTCCAGCCAAGAGAACACAGTGTGGTCTCACATCACGGTGAACTATGTCATTTTCATGGCAATAGCGTAGTGCCTCGAGTATCTGACGCATGTAGTGACTGGAATTAGTAAATTAACATTTTAATTCACTGTCTATGAAATTAATATTGCTTAAATACATACAGGTAAAAAGCCAGAATGCTATAAATAAAAGTGACATATAGAAGTACCCTTAAATCATTTTTATTTATAGTACTAAATACAGATGAGAAAGGCTACATAAATTGTTAACAAAAACAATGCAGTCATGCAACATTGAAGTTCAATAAGAAAGTAATGATAGAATTTTTTAGAAAAGGTAAAGTAGAAAATGTATGCCTTCAGGTTAATTTTATTTGTTAGGAAGGTTATTTTAATACCATTCTTATTATTTACTTACCATGCAACAGCTTCACTATAGACAAATCCAGCAGTTGCCCTTCTGACAACTTCAAAGCATAGGTCGGATCCATCCATGCTGAAATAGGTTGAGTTTATATTTTTTAATAAAATATACCTATTTAATATAGTCGCAGTTTAAACATTGGTATAGATGTTATGATTTTAAAAATAAGTACAAGGTTTAACTAAAAATCTTAAATACATGAAATTAAATGTGAAAAAAATGTACGTACTATTCAAAGACCATGTAAAGCATGCCTTCGGAGCTGTAGGTCTCTAACAGTTCCACAATATGAGGATGTTTCAGCATGTGACATATTGTAGCTTCACGTTTTAAATCTATAAAAATAAATTGCATGCCAATTATTACTCATACAACATTGAATTTAAAAAATATCAATAAGTACCTTCATGGCTCATTAACTTTATAAGCTATTCTATTTTCAAATATTATATAATGTATGAATACTTGCTAGCTCTAGGAATTGATTATGTACAGTTATAGATTTGTAGTATATCAAATTTTATATTTAACATCTTATAGTGATATTTACCTGCAGTACTTAATCCTGGACTTGCTGTAAACCGAGCAACATCAACTATTTTGACAGCAAACTGTTGCCCTGTCTGCCGGTGGACGCAGCGTCGCACAAGGCTAAATGGGCCTCTGTAAAAAGCAAGTAAACTAATGAAAATCTCAGTTTTAAAATAAATGGACATCCATCATGGTTTTAGCAATTAAATCATTACTTTCACAGTAATAACATTCTAGTGTAAAATTATAGTAGAACTCATTTTCTAGATACATGTAAGTAGTTAAATATTATATACATTTACATAATATTACATAGGCACATAGTGCATATTTATGAGGTTTCTCAAACTTAGCTATTGCCTAATGAATGAAATGAAATTAAAGAAAACTATTCTTAATAGTTTATAAGTCTAATGCATATGCATAGTGAATAAGTAGAAGTAGCAGAAATGTTTTCCTGTGCAGGCTCATTAAATAAGAATATTTATTTTTACTTACTTGCCGATAATTTCACAAAGTTCGTACACATCATCGAAAAGAACTTCCTCCTCGGCCATTTTTGATAAATTATTAAAACACTATGTTTCAGAAAGGAGTAAAAAATATCATTTTCGCACAGCCTTCAACCCGAAAACGAGAAGGTTACGCCCAGGGACGTATATCAAGGATTCAAACTTACAAGGACTTTAATTACTACGTGAACACAAACTGATATTTAACGAGGATACTTGTATAATAATAATTAATAAGAAAACCAGTAAATATTCGAAAATTAGATAAATATTTTATAGTTGAAAAAATACGACCTTTCGCTACTATTTAAAAATCGAACACTTTACAAATATGGAACTGGATTGTAGATTAGACACAATTCATTTGTTTTTTAACGATAATTGTAAATAACTGAATAATAACATAGAAGTATACAATCATTTATAAATTTTTCATTTCCACTATTTTCTATTTACTTTTGACATTTACGATTGCAAATTTTAGGTGTGAAGTTAGCAATTGATGGATTTAGGATTGGCAAGAAAATTGTTACCCTTTGCGCAGTAACACACCCAATACATTGCCATATACAAAAGCAGATCCTTATTATTCAAAAAAATAGGTAAAATGTTACAGTTTATAATTTATATAGAAAAAACAATTTAAACTTTTATCTCAAGAAAATAATAAAACATTAATGGACATTTTAATAAACAGGAATTACCGAAAATGTTTCAACCTAAGCGTATTGTGCAGTGAGAAACAGACATCTGCACCTGTGCAGCAGAAGGAATACCTGTGTTCTTTTGCTAATAGCAAAACGTTCGATTTTAAAATGTTTAGTAAAAAATATTAACAATTTGAGTTAATTTTTTTATCAGACAGATTTACAATAAGGCGGAGTTAAGATGTTTTTACAACTGAAATTTTATGTTTACTTAACATTAAGAAAAATAACTTATTGCAAACGAGTTGATGGGCAGCCCTACTTCGGCTTTAGGTACCTAATTCAAGGTTGGGGCTTACTGCTTAGTTAGACTACCATACTGTTTAAGAGGACACGCGCAATTAAAAACAGATAAAAATAGACCGGACATGCGCATTACCATTTTATATCATCGTAGGCTTAAAGTAGGTACTTTAAATGAAAGATTTGGTTTGTGTAGGCGTACCTAAGTATTTGGTAGATGACTTTTAAGAATAAAATAAAATTTTGCGACACTAAAAAAGGCTACTTGTATTTATAATATATTTGAAATTTAATACATATATAGGTAGTTTACTTAAGTACAAATTATATACATGTAGATGAATTTTATCACCAATACGGTGTCATTAATAAGTTAATAGACTTTCAAAAACTTTTGTTGAACCTAATAATATTATTCAAATGTTTTCAATAATAGGTAAGTAATATAGTTTTTCGAAGCTGTGTAAAATGAATACATCGCTTATGGTTGATATAAATAAAGCACACTATCGTTTAAACTTTTATTTTAAACATTTTTTTAAATTTAAAACTAGGTATTATAAATAATTACTAAATCAAATATGCAATTAAGATAATTTCTTACAATATTACCTTAAAACATTAAATGTTTTTTATTCATAGTAACTATACCGGTAGGTAGGCGGTAGGCCTTTTACCTTTAGCATTTTGTTTTTACCACATAAAAAATTGCTCATAGGAATAACATTTTATACGTGAAATTAATATAAAAACTAACAATACGTTAAAAATCTTGTTCTATTCGGCTGGTAATTGAAATCATTTCCTATTTTATTGAACTTAATCTACCTAAGGTACAATTTAAGTGTCTTTCTAAGTTTTGCAATGAATAGTTGCGTTAATTTTCCTTTGGAAGTATTCACAGGCTGGAACTGTAAGCGTGTATTCAGAATCCGGCGTGATTGTATTTCCTGAAGCATTCACATTTACTTTGTAACTGCAGTGATAGTCCAATTCGTAGAGCTCGAATGAGGTTTGCTGGAAATGAATAACACGATTAAGTCAACATACGAGTATATAGTCTAAGTTTAAGATGTCATTGACTAGTTAAGATTATGTACCTCTGTGATGGCAGATAGATTCTTAATTTCTTTCATAGGATGATGACATTTAAAAGTCCTCCAGTGAACGTAGAATCTGAAAGTAATTGTATTATGACGTCATTGTTGGGAATTGTAGGCGATAACTTATAATATTATGTTCTTAACTCATATTATTATGTTCTAAAGCAAGTTTACCTTTTGGGTTGTTGGTCCTTGGTTGCCGAAGGCTGCCAAGTAATTCTCGCTTTTATTTTGTTGTCTTCCCATAGAAACCTATTCAACCTTACACTCTTTATCTTCTTATCATCTTTACGTTTTTGAAGTGGTTCTGGTGGACGTTCTGTAATTTTAAAATTATTACGTACCTAACAATAATACACACAATTTTAAAATTTAAGATTAGAATAGACCATAAATACTCCATTCTAAAATATTAAAATTTCGTTTATAATCTATGCAATAATGACGTTTAAATCAGAAGATTTTAGAAGGAGTTTTGGCGGGAATCTTGCTCTAATCTCGATTGAATATTCGTTTTTTGGTGCATAAAGTGATTTAATGTTTGATTGTGATAGTGATTCATGCAGTAAATTAGCTAATAAGTGTCCAGGAAATGAAGAATTTATTAGAGAGCGCATAGTAGCGCCGTTCCGATTGCTCCAAGATTCGTCTAGGTTCTTCGTAAAGCTCACTATCACTTTACGAAGGGCAGAACGAAAAGACTGACTGACTCTACTAAAGACGACTTGATGACGATTTTACTTGACATTGGCAAAAAGCTAGACGCTAATGCCATAATATATAAGAAAGAAAGAAAAGGCTACATTCTAGTCGAATAAAGATATTATGTTAGCATTGATTTACTGATATTTGAA
>DWAJ01006171.1:0-10678 GCA_018238005.1 Eurema mandarina | reverse complement strand
ATTAGTGGTTTAGAAGTTATGAGGGAACAGATGAACATACATACATACATACATACATAGCCTGTCAAAATCATAACCCTCCTTTGGCTTTGCCGTAGTCGGGTAATAAGGTATCGAGGTAACGGCGCGGCGCGCGGGGCGCGTGATCGTCGGGTGCGCGAGCGTTGATTTGTTCCCCAGTCGTGTTGTCTTTCTCGCACCAATACGTCATTACGAGCGCGATTCTACCGATGCGCAGCTATTCTCGGCCAGCGCTAAACATTCGTGATGCGACCTATAAACTGTCTGTGGCCAAGCACAAACATTTTTTCTTGAAAACAACGGCGAAGAGAAAAGTCGCTTGCATTAGATTAACACCTATGAATATAATGAATAGTATCATATTACTAGATACGGTCTTTAGAAATCTCAGATTAATGATGCGTTACCGACATACTCGTACTTATTACAGACATTGTATTGCTATTGAATCGTAGCTTTTTAATTTTGTAGTCTGTACTTGATAAAGGAACTGCATTTTATAATTAAGAAACGATAGACTTCATTAGTTCAGTAACTTTGAAGATTTTTTTTCTATGGGATTGTCAACCAATCATTACATTTTATTACATATGTACATACATACACAATAAAGATTTAAAAATCCTTAATTCAAATAAAAAGCCAAACGCTATAACCCTAAACGATAACACGGCAATTGAATATCTGTTTCACTTTGGTCTTTAAATTAATTAATTAATGATTTATTAATTCTAAGAAAATTATTTTCTGCAATTTAGCAGTTTTTAACTTGTTTAAGAAGCGAAACACTTCATTAGTTTATCAAATTCCGTTATTATTTAAATAAAATTACAAAACTTCGACTGGTTTTTATACAACACATGGTCGTTGTTTTGTAATTGAATTTAAATATTAATTCAAAGTTGTGTAACTAGTGAATGAAATATATGACACCTAAATTGGTAGTCATCTTAGGAGTGAATAAAAATAAATGACGAATGTTACGACCTCATTTTTTTGCCGCCAATCGAAGTCGTTATTTTTCTTACAGACATTAAAATTAATTTAAATTCTTTAATTAACGAATGCAATAATGAACTCCTTATTCGTGAGATTTGTACTTATTAAATCTGTATGATGATTTTTTTTCTCTTTAAACAAATTCCAAAGCTCACATTTAAAATAGTTTTCACTAATTATCCTTTACTTGAAATTACAAACAAGTATTCTCTTTTAAAATTACGCTTCATTAAAACTGGTTACCAATTCCTGGGTTCAAAAGACTGAACATACATACGCCGTATGGGTCCAACAATGTTTAAAGAGTTATTTTTAACATACTATGGAGGTCGTGGGACCCGCTTAAGATAAAAGAACAATACTGGCCCGTATTTCCATACAGTGTAGCGTGCGATTAATTTTATCTCTAGATAATTTTAAGCTTTAAAAAATAGGTTGGTATTTGGTGTATAAAATATATATAAAATTAGTTTTCTAAAAAATCAACTTATAGTAAAGTTGGAGAATACACTAACCTCTCTAAATTTCTCTAAACTGAGAAGGTGTTTAACGGTGCTATTCTTTTATCGATAAATATAAAAATTGTAGAAGATGTGTTATAAAAGCGTTCTTAACTTTATTATGACAAGTTAACTTCGCGATAAACTTTTATATTAATATACATACATAATTGCGTCAAATGTAAAATAACATCATGAGTAAGCTTTATTTTTAACTAAACAAAATTATAATATAGTAAATATAAAAAACTAGTTGGTTAAAGAAAATCGTAAAATTTTGTTACAATCTTAATATTTTCGTTACAACAATGCTGGTCTAATCTGCAATGAAATACAAAAATCATCTAATGATGTACCTAACAATACATACACTAAACTTAAACCAAGCTAAACTAGTAAGTTCCTTTTAAATCTGTAACCCTTATCTCAAAACGAATGCTCCTAAGCATCTTACAACCTCAGACATTCGCTAGACAATACAAGCTCTACCTGCTATGAATCACGAATCATGCCTGACCCGAACCTGTCATTCTCGCGCGGATAGTATGCGCGTGCGCACGTTCGTAAGTCAATTATAAGTGTAAGTCTTAGTGTAAGTGAAGTGATGGTTCGCAAAGTGATGTGTTTCGCGATGCCGCGGCGGGCGAAGGTCGAACCAGCGCCATCTAGCGAGGGTGTGTACACTATAGATCTGTCATCGACCTCTACGTTGGATGTGGCTGTGAGTTCCATAGTTTTGACTGGCTTTAGTATAAATTTAGGTAGTTTTTAGAGGATTTGAGGATCAAAATGAAGCAGGAACCTTTGTTATAAAGGCTTAGCCTAGTACCATATTATAGTTATTGATTATTCATTCTTTGTTACATAAAACTACACAACAATAATAATAATAATCTATTAAATATTTTGTATCTGGCCTTATCACTAAATAGTGATATTTTCCAGACAACCATTGGACAGAAAAAAAATAGAAATACCTAGTGGTTAAATAGATCTATAAATCTTTAATTAATTAAATGTTAGCTTTTGACTGATCTGAAGATCGATAGCTTTTTTTAATTTTAATTGCTTGAAAATAATATATTAGTAAGCGTATTTTATTAAGGACATGTTTTTGGTTTTATATACTACATGTTACTGTTAATAAGTGTCGTCGAGCGTGGTATTTAAGGCAATATAACAATAAGGCTGTTGGCGTATTGTTCCAAAACCTGATCCAGTATCGAATGTAAGTTATTTAGAACAGTATATTGAAGTAGGTATATGTATTATGTATGTATTCATATATGTATGTATAACAATAAGATTACTGTAGTATGCTTTAAGAAAACTGTATTACATTTTTGTTTAATAACGTACTTTAGATACACCATTTCGTTTCGTAATTATTACTTACTACCCGTGTCCCGCGGTTTCACCCGCGTAGTTTCCGTTCTCAGAGCAATACCATATAATCAAGTATTATGTATGTTAATTCAGGGTATCGCCTAGATAGATATGTCTACATACCAAATTTTAACTAAATCCTTCCAGCCGTTTTTGCGTGAAAGAACAACAAACATACATTGTCACAAACTTTCATATTTATAATATTAGTAGTCAATATAAGAATTTGTTTTTTACATTGATTATTTGATTATTTAAGTCAGCGCGAAACTCGGTCTTAATCATCTGGCAACATAGTGTGTTTGTTAAGTGACAGAAAAAGAAAATTTAAGTTATTTTAAATTAATAAAACCATAAATAAGGCTATTGTTAACACGAGTCGGTATATGAAATTAAAAAAAACACAAATTTCTTTATTTTTCAAGTATATTTAATATAGACATAGCAAGACTACTTAGAAATAAACATTCATATGACGTGAATCAAACTTAATAAGTATATACTTAAGGAAACTGATATATACTCAAGGAAACTATTTTAAATGACAATATTATATACGCGTATTGAAAATATACTACACTTACTTACTAGCTACAAAACGGTCCTAACCATACCTCTATCATAAAACACGTGTTTAATCAATACTTAGAACTTAACTAATGAACCTAAATTATCTCGCTATGACGTAAATTCGCGAAACGAAACACACGTTGCAATTGCATAGCTGTTATCAGCCCTTAACCTAGAATCGTACAGTGTTTTGCAAACATCATACGTGTAATGAGTGTTGCGAAACGAATTCAAACAATACGTATCGTAGTAACAAGTTGATTGATATGCAACGAGAAATTGATATCAACTACCTTTTACCTGTCTGGTTTTAGTTTAAATGTTATACCTGGGATAAAAAGTATTCTATGAGATAATTTAGGATCTAATCTATCTATATGCCAATTTTGAGGCAAATCCGTTTGGTAGTTTTTGCGTGAGATACCACCAAACTTACATATATTGTAACAATCTTTCGCGTTCTGCATGCAAGCAGTTAAGGCTTTTTCTATATATACTATGAAGTGGTGAGACGAGCTCCTGATGGTAAGAGAAACGCCAACTCATAACCAATGCAGTGCTATCCGGGACGTTGCTATTGAGGCAAACTCCGGACAGGGGTGCACTATACCGACTTTGAGATTGACAACACGATGTTAAGACTCATAAGCCCAGTAATCTGGTTGAAACTGAGACTTCGGTTTAATACATGGGATACTTTATATCTCGAAGGCGAGTAAAAGCTAGTTATGTTTCAATAATCTGTTGATTTAAATAATGTATTAAGTCTTTAAGCAATATTTAAACAAATAGAACTAATGTAATCTTCTATAATATAAAAATGAATCGCAAACAGTTTTGGTACATACCTCGATAACAGTTGAACCGATTAACATAATTCTTTTTTATAACGGTCTTGGATGTACAAGGATAGTTTTAAGGTAAGGGTAAAAAATTTCGGGTAGGATAGCGTGAACGAAGTCGAATTGGGCCGGCTATGCTAATATTATAAAGAAATTAAGTTTGTGACTTTTTTAAATTGTAAGGGGTAATCTGGGGATCTATTGAAACGATTTCAAAAATTCTTTCACCAATAGACAGCCACATTATTGCTGAGTGTCATAGATTAGATGAAAAGCGAAAAATAAAAAGGATTATTAATATAATGTCCAACAAAGTGGGCACGGGACAGCAAGTATTCAATAAATTTAACAAATATGAAGCAAAAAATATCGATGTTATATCTCTATGATAGCAACTTATAGCATTTAAGTGAGCTCATAAAAACCTGTTTATAAAATAATTAGGTGCCATTGAATCTGAGGTACGTGATCAATCAGTAAAAAAAAAACAGACTTTGCTGCCATAATTTCAAAGTTTAAAATTGCACTGAAAGTTATTTCAAGATCAAACGAGAATGTATTTGTAAAGATCAAATTCGTGCATATTTTTAAATCATGTATGTACTTTTCAATTATGACATATATCTAAATATAATCGTTTAAAAGTAAGCCTTAATTTCATAGATTTATAGTTTAAATTTAACTGAAGAATTTGGAATGATTTTGCTACGGTAAAGGAACTGGTTTTTGACATCGATTCAAAAGTAGGCTTCATTTTAATGTGGCGTCATAAGTTGTTAAGAAGGTATAAAAAACTGAGCGAAATAAGCGAATGAACCATCCTAGTACCATCTTCAAGGAATATTTTAAAAACGAATTATCAAAATCGGTTAAGCTGTTATCGTTATGTACTAACACATTTGGCGATTCTCTCTGGCTCTCTCCTAATAATAACAAATACAACAAAAAAAATCAGCCAAATCTGACAAGCAATCTGTCACATGTTATGTCGTGACAACGGAAAACGGGTTCCATTTTAAAATATATAAGTTAGTACATACATAATTATAAAATATTCGTGTTTCTATAGATACGAACATAATGGTCAAAGAATAGCATAATGCTACCCAATGCTCAATTGTCATAAAAAAGTAATGACCTCTTCGATAATTCTGCTGTCCTGGTATTACAATACCAAGAGTCAATGTACAATATGTTATCTAAACATAAATAAATATTAAAATAATCATTGTGAATTAATTTCAATTTTCCAGTCATTAATGTTTACAATAAAAGATAAATTTAATGTGAGAAACAAAAAGTTTATCGGTTCCAATAAAATAACGCTTTTAATTGTAGAGACAGACCAAATACTCATACGCAAATCAAATTTAAGCACGCCTTAAGTCTCGTAATTTTGACAGAATTGTATGGCAAACTGTCAAATACAGTTTAAGTTGTACTTAAATTTAAGTTGCGTTTCAGTATTCCGGCAAGAGAGGTTTATATATATCCTGAAAGTTTTCATTTTCCTGGAAAAACCGGTATAAAATGTATCCTATGGTTGACATTACCACCTCCTTCTCCCCTGAGGAGGATTTATTTATTTATTTTATTTATTTAACACTTCGTTACACATAACAATATAAACCTTATAAAATATTGTAGTAACTGGCGGCCTTATCACTTAAGAGTGATCTCTTCCAGGCAACCAAGTCAGGAAAAAACATACAAAATAAACAATTAGGTGGCGTAGTGCAACTTTAAACAATAATAGACACATTACAGGAGGAACTAAAATGATATCGCACTGTTAAAAAGTAAACCAGAGAAATTTATTTTTTAAGGATAAGTTAAGGCTAGTATACATATATGTATGTACAAGATTTCTAACCAGGCCGTGTGTTCACGACTCACTGTCACGACCATATCATAAACTTGACCGCATACGCAGGAAATTACGACTATTTATGGTAATAAATCACGCATTAAATTGTATTAAATCTCGTTTGTTATAGAACGTCACTGTACCTATTTTTGCTATGGCAACATTTGTATTAACTAGCTCTTTTCTTAAGGCAAATTCAATTGGGCATGCATACTTAGAAAGTCAAATTAGGGTGTTTTTTCTATGAAGATATTAAAAAGCAAAATTACAATTTTAATTTTGTACTAGAAGAGCGAAATTTTAATAAAGTTCTTTTTTTTTCATACAAATAAAATGTTATGTTTAAGCCTAATATAATATTGAAATTTAAAAGAACAAAAAATAAAGGGGGGTAAGTATAACTGTAGGAAAGAGTAGTTACTCTTAAAGTAAATCTTTTATTTAACAAAGCAATGTCAGATAAAAATCCATTATTCGCATACAGACAGATAACAACCACTAATTAAACGAAGTTGTTAACTTTCACAAAGAAAATATTTATCAGAAATGCAATCAATGATCTCACTATCTTGTTAATTCTAGACATAGCTCTTAAAGTGTCTAGATCACAAGTGCATTGATTTCTAATGACTCAGTCAAAGGGACTTTTAATAGCTGAATCAGAATGTACCCATAAGGAAATATAGCTTCTATATACTTGAGAGAAAAAAATGCGGGTTTAAAGAAACCTATAAATCTCGGAAACTAACAATGCTAGCTTAATAAAACGTATAGTGTTTAGTAGACAATTAAATACTCCTTCGATTAAGTAAAAACTTCCTTGTCACTTTTTTTAATGACGAAAAACAAATTTGAAAAAGGAATAATTTCGACGATGGAACTGCGAACTTTTTTTTTAATTTTATTTAAAGACAACCAGTAATTGCTTACTCTAAAACAAATACAAAAAAATAAAAACACAATTTTAGCCAAAAGAGTAACAATTTTTGAAATTACTGCGTTTGATATGTAATAAAAAAAAATCGGACAAATTGTTAAATCGAATCGAAATGTCGTCGTTGTAATGTCAGGTGACGTAATGTGACGTGTGAACTAATGTCATTCCAGTTGCCAGTAATCAAATATAAACGTTGTTTGAAAGAAAAAAAATGATTTTAATAAATATTTATTATTAGACGGAGGATAATAAAGGGGTAAAGGGAAAACATGATCTCACATAGCATGCTTTCACAAACTCCTCCACGAACGCTAAAGATTATTCTCAGAGTCTAGCAAAGGTCTGTGTCCTATAATTATTGTATTTATTGTAATTTATTAACAATTATAGTAGCCTTGAGGACGTAAATAACTTATAATGTATGAAAGCAACAATGCAAACTAAAAATAAATGAATACTATCGCAAGTCACGTATTAATGATCGTACATTATCGTATTTTATATTGTGATGTCGGTTAAACGTTTGTCATTATGGTAAACTGTTTATATCATTATATTATGTTATGAGTAATTGTATTATATTCAATGTTATTGGCTATTTTATAAAGTAAGGTATTAAACTATATTATAGCCTTTAAATATATTTTTTATGATTTTATGTGAAACGAACCGTCTCCTATTAATAGGTAATCGCATAATTGATTTTTTAATACTGTATATTACAACGACTTGACTATTTATATAAATATGTTCATTGAGAGTTTTTATATAAGGAAGGTGTTTGAAATCAAACAGAAAAATTATTGAATTCGAACACCGAAAGTTATAGACGACAGGCCCATGTTGCAAAAAATTATGGGTCATTTGAACCACCAGGTGACCTATCTAGAACGACATAAGAGCATAAAATAATAAGATTCAGCACTATGACGTCACTTGTAAGCTGTCCAAATGAGTGCAGGTGAGAATTCGAAAGTGCAATTCTCGATTTTTCCTCATTTCGCATGATTTTTGTACGGCGTTGCGGAATTAATGGATTAGAAGCAGTATTGAAATAGTATGACACAGGTTTTATGCTCTTATATCGTTCTTTATAGGTCACCTAGTGGTTCAAATGGCCCATAATTTTATAACATGGGCATGTAGTCTATTACTCTAGGTTAACCTTATAGGATCAGATAAGACCAATATCAATACCATGGCTTTTCTATTATTCTACATTTAGTTTAATAGAGACATTCATCGTCTAAGATAAATTAGATTATACAATATAAATTGTTTTCTAAATGGCTAATGCTTCCTTACGAGGTTCATGCTAGACGGCTTAAGTGACGACGTATTTATGATACTGAAGCTGTCGATTTCGACGTAGGATAAAGTTAGACGACGCTGTTTCTCATTTGTTTTACAACTTATATATAATCACTTGCCGTTGCTCGCGACTTCGTCCCCGTCGATTTCTTTTTCCATTATTTCTTCGCTCCTATTGGTCGCAGCGTGATGTTATGTAGCCTAGAGCCTTCCTCGATAAATTGTCAATTCAATAAACAAAGAATTTTTCAATTCGAACCAGTAGCTCCTGAGATTAGCGCGTCGGCATCTGCAGACAAACAAACAAACAAACTCCAGCTTTATATATTACTTAGTATAGATTACACATTAAATAAGTGAAATTAAAAGATGGGATGATAAAACTATTTTATACAATATTTCCTTACACCTTTGTGATGACCGCTTGGCGCAGTGGTAGCACAACTGCTTTCTGCGCGAAGGGTCGTGGGTTCGATCCTCACATTAGAATAATATATTTGTATTTTTCCGATGTCTAGCTATTGTTATATAATATATGTAGATATATATTTAGAAAAGAAAAGTAAGTATACTATCTGCTATAAGATTAGATGTATACCTAGTATACTTAACCTAACCTTATTTCTCGAAAACCATCCTCAAACTTCAAGGAATATCCTAAAAAAGAATGATCGAAATTGCACTTAGCCACACATTTGGCGATTTATTTTTTGTTATAGATAATTAATTAATTATCAAATTCTTAAAGTTTGCTTTAAAATTTCTTAGTATTTAGCGCGAAATCTAAATATTTTGTGTATACGTAAGCCTAGAATTGAACATTCCGCGCGAGCTCACGTTCGCAGTATGAAACACAAAGGAATTCCCGCTTTACCTATTCCAATTATTTCCTGCGAAGGCTTCGAACCTAAATTCACGCAAATTATACCCTAACACTCTTTAAATAGAGTCTAATTTCACTCGTAACTTTATAGTCAGGTATACGGTTGTCGTTAAGTTTAAAAAAGGTTGAAAATAAATGGCGATAAAACTGTTTTTTTTGTTACCATTACAATTAGTTGTAAAAAATTGGCTGTGGGAAACGTTTTGAGTGACCAGATCGTAAAATAAATAAGCATTTAATATTATAGGTTTTTATTTAAACCACTTTTTGGTTTTAGTTCAAAAATTCCTAGTTTTGATCCATTTTCTACTATCCAATTGAGGTGTTATGACGTATGTTAAAACATGGCACTGCGATATACAAAGGTTGTTTTTATTAAAATTAGTCTGGATAAGAAAAGAGCGTACATCTTTCTAAAAGGCCGGCAACCGACTCCAGACGACTTAATTTGCTTTTGTTTTATCTTTACATCTATCTATTACATATAATAAAAACGTAACGAGTCCCTGTCTGTATATGGAAGATACATGAGAAAAATATTTACAGGAGACCTTTATTAACGCAATAGAACCCAAAACAATGATTTTTGGAATTTTTGTCTATTTTTCTGTTTGTTTGTGCACGCTAATCTCAGAAACGGCTTATCCTATCTAGATGGGGTCCAATGATATATTGTGGTAAGCTTAACTTAACATTTAGTCTTTAATTCATGTCAATTGGTTGATAAATAAAAAAGTTATGGCAATTTAAAGAATCACGTTGAACTTGCTGAACGATGGTTGGCGCGGGTTAGGCATTTTCAAAAATGCTGCCCAAAGTCACTTTTCTACGCGGGCGAAGTCGCTGGCACAGCTAGTCATAAATATATTTTAAAGTAATCTTGGATCTTAAAGTTTCAAACACTTTAATAAAAATATGCTGCACTTTAATAAATTGTATAAATTCAATGCTACTTATAAGTTCTAGAAGGATCTTTTAGAAAGGATTATACTACAACATAAAAATTTCTATAGTTAAAATTTAAAAGGAAAACATGATTTACGTGAAAACCCGCTAGTTAAGTACCTATACTTATTAAAAATATCACGTGCAGAAGAAGGAAAATAATTTAAATATATGCTTGCTACATCATTTGTTCCTAATTTACTTTTATTGAGACGCGAGGTTAAATTTAATGAGCAGATTCGAACCGGGTACTATAGAATGTTGTAGGCATTAAAACTAGTAATCGACCAAAACTGGTTTTTCCGCCGAAACAGAAACCGAAACCGAATGTTCGGCAGTGGCTTCAGTTTCGGCCGAAACCGAAACCGAAACCGAAACTTACGTGGTCAAGTATAAAATTTCTTAAAATACTGACAT
>DWAJ01006170.1:0-10678 GCA_018238005.1 Eurema mandarina | reverse complement strand
TGCGCATCGGTAGAATCGCGCTCGTGGGTGCGAGAAAGACAACACGACTGGGACAACCAATCAACGCTCGCGCACCCGACGATCACGCGCCCCGCGCGCCGCACCGCTACCTCGATACCTTATTTTTAACTTCTGCGCAGGTTTCGTTCACCGCTAAAGGTAATTGACGGTTACTATACTTAATGGACATAACTACTGAATCAATTTTGATAAAACTATTTTCTACATATCTGTAAATAGGTCGCTTTTTTGTATAGTTCAAGTCCGTTTATAAAATTAGATCTTAAATTCAAGATTAGATCTACACACATGTTTTTATCAAATTGCTTGAGATCTAAATAAAATTACTTGTTACAATATCAGATGGTTTATAATTCATAATAACATAAATTAAATAAATGTCTTATATTTTTGTTAATAATATACTCCGCACCTAACACATGAGTTAACTTTTTACAACATATCTATGATTACTCATATAGCATTGAGTATTATTAATTTAAATTATATTTTAGTAATATAGTGATAGTAGTATAAATGATATAGTGATTTGCCTCGAATCAAAGACAGTTCAAAGGCTATCATACTCGGCGCCATGATTAAATAGACTTGTATGTTGATTGGTACTTTGGAATCGTATTATATTAATCCATATTAGTATGTCTTTAAGACTTTATGTTCAGATATGTAAGAGAATAATGTTAAATTAAAATGACCGGAAAATCGGGATTTATATACCTATAAGATATTATAAATGCTTTATAACAATTAGGAATATATCATAAATAAATACAAAAAGATAATAGAAGAGTACAGACTCCACATATAAATCGCGGCCTTATGGTTAAAGCCATTTCTTCCAGGCAACTAATAATACGTATACCATAACATAATTCGCAAGTAAAGCACATTTATTCACAAATAACATTTATTATATTAGAAGGCTGTGATTAAACAATATAGATATATTTAAATTTATGTAAAATGATAAAAAAAAATTCAAACAAAAAACGGTTCGTTTAAAACATGTTTTAACAAAATTATGATATATTTAAAATTCAAGCTAACTATATAAATGAATTTAAGCACACAATTTCATTTAATTATTTATTTAAATTAACAGTGTCATATACTTATTTCATTTCAATTATTTGTTGAATATAACGCAAGCAATAAGTTATCATAGTGCAAGATGACTTAACCTTCAGTAATACGGTACAATGTCTATCTAAAAACAACTTACTCATAGTGTAAACTGAAGACACGTTATGTCTATTAACTAAAGCTTACATTAAACAACTCATTTGGAATCAATTTATCATCAACGGTTAGAATTAAGCAAAAAATTATTAAATTTGGTATCATTTCCTACTTTTCAACCGACTTCAAAAAAAGAGGAGGTTCTCCATTCGACCCGTATGTTTTTTTTTCTATGTTTGTTACGCGATAGCTCCGCCAATTATGAACCGATTTGAACAAATCTTATTTTGTTGACTAGGTATTATCATTTATTTTTAATTAATTATTTTTATCTATGCGAAGGGCGAATAAAGAGTTATTATTATGATGTTTAAATGTAGTCTACAAATATAGTCAAAGTCAAAAATATTTTAAATAAATACATATGCATTATATTTAAGGAACGTTCTATTAGGAGTATTTAAGTCATATATATATTTATTATTTTATTTAAAACTAGCAGACCCTAACAGACTTCGTTCTGTCAAAAAATCCCGGCATTTTTTTTAAACCATCCTTAATGTTTAACGTATATTTTAATAAAATATATTGGTTCAGGCGTTGTTGAGTTATGAGCTTACCATATTTGCGACTCATTTTTATATAATAGATAAGCTATATACCTACCTACCTACCTTTATATAGCTAACGAAGTGTCTGTTCCCTAAACAATAGCAAGACAAATAGTATCCTAACTTGCTAATCTACCGAAATACCAAACTCCAGCTAAATACGTTCAGTAGTTTTCACGTAAAACAGTAACAAACATCAACATATTTTCAAACTTTCGCATTTACAAACGCAAATGATTTCTCGTTAGTTCATCTTGCCGCAGTTAAAACAACGGTACATTTAACCGCTTCAAATACCGTACGCGAAACCAAAAATGGTATTTATACAATTCGCTGGCTTCTCAAATACGCTAAACCTCTCTCTCTCCGTTTCGACTCGTAACCACGTTAGTGCAGTAGTCTTAATCTGATTTAATGTAAATAACATAATAGTATGCTGGTACAAATGTACCGGAAAATCTTATAATATAAAAATAAATCGCCGAAATAGTTTGTAAATGCATAACTCTATGATAGATGAACCAATTTATTAAATTCTAGCTGTTGCCCGCGACTCCGTTCGCGTGGACTTTCATATAAACTGTGACCCTCCCCTCCCTTATAATCCTCAAAAATTGTAGCATATGTGTTATTCTGATGTATAAGCTATATCGCGGTAAAGTTTCATTCAAATCCATTCAGTAGTTTTTACGTGAAAGAGTAACAAACATCCATACATACAAACTTTCGCCTTTATAATAGTAATATGTAGTAGGATTTTTTTGGACATTTCTTGAAGTACGGTGATGATCTTTAAGAAGAGAAAAATAAGATAAAACGTTACAGTTAGAATTTAGCTACATCGTGAACAAAGGCATCGAGGGCCAGCCCATCTATACTAATATTATAAAGAAGTAACGTTTGTGTGTTTGTTAAATTGTAAGGGGTAATCTTGGGATCTACTGAACCGATTTTACAAATTCTTTCACCAATAGAAAGCCATATTATTGCCGAGTTTCATAGGCTATATAAAAGCAGGATTGTTAACATCATGTCCAACGAAGTGGGCACAGGTCCGCTCGTTATTTATAAATATTAAATGGGACTTATTAAAAACTGTAATAGCTAGATTTCAGTAAAAATCTTAAGTTATAAATGAGGAGTTAACGACCAAATACTCATACGCAAATCAAATTTAAGCATGCCTCAAGTCTCGTAATTTTGAGAGATTTTTATGCTGAATCGTCGAATTGGACCGATTTTCGGACCGGAAATTCCTCCACAGACCCCAACAGATTCCATATTAAATTTCATATAAACATTTACTATCTAATAAAATCTATTAGTATTCCTAAATATGGCTACATAAATGAGGCTGGTTTACGGGAAACGTGAGTTTTTATAATAACCAGACAAGGTTATGTCAATCGATAACAATGACACTTGAATAGGGTTTCTTGTAGGTCGGACTAGCAATTATAGCTCGTTTGTACTTAGTCGGTTTCAGTGGAGGTTTATGTTTATTTAAGGCCATGTTCATGTTCATGCTTAGACGAGAATACAAAACATACTCCATACTATAGAATAATAACACGTAGAACCACAGTATGACCACGAAAATTGAAGCCATTTCAAAGTAGACAATTTTATCTAACTACATAGATCGTTTCATAGTAGATTTAGATTTTTCCACATTTATAGAGTGAATTTGTTATAGTAGCAACATTATCGGGGCTTGTGTGCGTGTCATCGAGTATAAAAACGTGCTTTTTACACTTACATATATACAATTTGACTTCACTTACGGCGAACCGATTATATAGTGACTATCAAGAGATTAAGCTCCGATTTTTATTCCCAGTCCATTTTATGGTAAGGATTTTTATGTGTCGTTATGCCATGTCGAAACAAGCAGGCTTTACCACACACCACAGTACACGAACCGGTTGATTTTATATTCAATTTGCTTAAATTAAAACATCTACACACATATTTGCAAATATTCACAAGTAATTATTGAGGATACATATTAAATTGTTTATAGAAACATGCTTAGGAGCTTAAGATTCAAAGATTCTAATCTCAAAGATTTTTTTTTTATTTTTATTTCTCAATCAGCCGCACCCCTAGGTTTTGCTCTCTTAATTGAGGTTCCCATGTTATAACAAGGATTAAAACTATCCTATGTTTTAAGCTGGAGTCTAATCTACTTGTATGCCAAATTTCATCTAAATCTAATTAGTAGTTACACAAACTTTCGCGTTTACAATATTACTTAGAACTTAGTTTGAATTAACATATTGATAGTACATTCCTTCAGTTCAGTTCAACAGTTCTTCGAAGTAATTGAATCAATTTTCTTCAAGAACAAACTTATAGGTCATTCGTTCGTTCACTCTTCGAGATACGAATCAAGGATCAGAACCGTTCGCGGTCAACGCATTAGTGCATAGACTGCTTGCACTTGTTCTCATGAAACCCCATCTGGCGATTCATTAACTTCACGTGGGAACTAGGAACTGAATGAGTACCTATTGCAGTTTTTCTAGCGGATACGCGACCTTCTAGAGTGTTTGTAGGAAATTGAGTTAGGTTTTTGTTGGTATTTAAATTCTATATAGCTTCTAGATAGCTTGTCGTTTTTGGAAGGACGTTAGCTAATAATTGTTAAAACACGTACGTGCCTCTATTACTTTTTACGGTTGGATTTGATTTCATTTTATGTATTTTATTAATAAAAACCGGCAACGGAAAATTTACTTTTTATTATGAATTATGATGTACTTGAGTATAAAAAGAAATCAACAAAACTGACTAGAATTACATCACAATAAATATTTTTCCTATTACGTATCAACGCTAAGTCAAATTAAAAATTATAATTCTATCACTATCTTCTCTTATCTTTTCCCCCTTTATCGTGCGTTAAATCCCACCTAATATTGACGACAATCACAAATTCCCAGATAGACAGACATACCGTTATTTGCGTATGTATTTATAATACTACCTTATTTATACTTGGGAAAGCCTTATACAGTAACCATGGACCTTGGGAAAACGTCGCTATCGTATGTCCAAATTCTATCGACAAAGACCCCACTGTTTTCCGACTTAGCATTAGCAGACATAGCAAGGGTACCTTGGCACTCTTTTCCGACCCTAGGTATACTAATCTATACACTCTATACGATAACCAGTCTTTCTTTCAATAAAATAACGGTCATAATCGGTCAAGTAGTTCAAACCCAATAAAAAAGCAAACAAAAAAAAAATCGTGCCTCTTTATAATATATACATATAAATTCTCGCAAGTTTACATATTAAGCCGACCACACCCATACAAATACTCTCACTGATAGAGGTGTTTGCACACACAAGGTCATGAGGACAGCGAATAGATAATAGTGCCCCACAATCGATATTTCACGTATGGGAATTAAGAATTACGCATGTGTGAAATGTCCTTCTGGCGTTATTAAAAAAAAACGTTACGGCAAAATTGTATATTGAATTTCGGTTTTGAATTTTGAAAAGAATAGGATATACCTGCTTGGTAATAGATAGGGGCGGTCTATAATTTATTTTGATTCACTTCACAACATCTGCTTTCGAGATTTTAAAAGTATGTATTATAATTAAATAATATAACCCATAGGAAAAGGTGTGTAGTGTAGTCCAATTTCTTTTTTATTTTAATGTAATTATATCTTAACAGTAATACCGAATTATTCAACATATTAATAATATGTTAATATGAAAAGAGGTCCGTAATAATTGAATTTATTTAAAAGAATATAATCTGTTAATTTACTGGTTTATGAACTTTTTAAAACAACACATTTGTAATGTCATTTCATATAATTTAATTCCACGATAACTTAAGCGTATCAAATTAATTAACATTAAGTCCGATGGTAGTATTTTTGTACAATAATTGTCAAATTTTGACCAGCACATACATAGATTACCTTCTAGAACTTGCAGTACCAAAAAAATCTTTATAATATACACTTTCAACGAAATTTAATAAACTATAACTTAGTGAAAAAAATTTCACAAAACATCTAATACAATATTGCAATCAAAACTGTTACATAATATATAATATATTTGATTAATCACCAAGTATCAACAGATGCGAACACGATTTTGCATCTGTGTATGTTTTCAAACAATTTAAAAGACGCTAACACATAAGTTTACCGTCACCATTGAAAGTGACAAAATATCGTGAGTGAGATCATCACTGCAAATTGTTAGGACTCACTGACTTAGTGACGTCACTCTTATTTGACAAGGTTATGTCATAGTAAAAATTAGATTTAGTTGCATTTGATAAGTCTAGCCTTTAGCTAGAAGACTTTTTGATCTGCAAACTCTTCGAATCCTTGAACATGTACCCAAAGTCCGTTTTGGTTTGTGACAAGAATTTGATTTCCACAAAGAAATCACTTTTTAAAACTGAACGTTCCAGTAACGAATATAGTGTTATCATAATCATATTTATAAGAAAGGTTTTTAGAAATCTTATTCGAAGAAAATTTCTTTAACCTAGCAGCATCACAAATTTTAAAGATAAGTAACACTTTAAAAACACTTATCACCGTCATAAAATTCGCATAGATAGCCATAAAGTATAAAATACATTTCCCAATTTCGTGAAGGTTTTTGTCACTACATACCTACCTCACATTTGCCCCAGTTAATCTTCCGTAAATTACTACACGTGTGACAGTTTAAAATCCGCCATTCATCTTGACAATCCATTTAAAAGGAATTAACCTTAAAACATTCCGAGTTATCGTCCATTTACATTCTTTGAAACTGTGACGAAAATTACCTCTAATTAGTGATGATTTTCGATCTCGCAAACCGAAACTGTGGATAAATATTTGGGTAAAAAAGGGTCTAAGGGCACAAGGGATCAGTGTCGGGGGTCTAGTAAATAGAATGAGAAGGAAGCGGTTTTTTGTTGGAATTTGAATGGGGCGTCCGCGTCGGCTGGTCGGGCCAGGTAGACGCGATTTATTCTTATAAGTTGTAAGGGCTGATGTACATCCAGCGAACTTGGGCTGAAGCTTGTATCAAAAGAGAGTTCTTTCTCGACTTTACAGAGTTGTTTAAAGGCGTTTTAATCAGACGATCAATAGATCACTTTAAAGAGACCGCAGTGACAAGCGAACGAACACGAATAGATGCTCTAAGAACCGTGTGCAGATTTTAGTATCGTAAACTAGTGAGTAAACATTCTATAGAAACCTCGCGATTGCAAAAATAACGAAAGATACTACGTCTGTCAAAAGTCGAAAAGTCTCATAGGAAATCAATGTGGGGAGGGGATGCAATAATCACTGAGTATTCGTCCGTTAGGTGTAAATAGCCCTAAGATGTTATCAGAATGCAAACCTTACTATCACGCTGTTTGCGCAAATAGGACTATCTCGCCATTTGCGCATGAGAACCACGAATAAATTTATAACGTTTCGAACTTGTAAGTATTTTAGTTGTAAGGTTTAAACAGAAGTTGTAGATAAAGAGGAGCTTGCAAGAGTAGTAAAACATTAGGAAACTTTTTAAATAGAAAAAATGCAAGGATGCTCCAAGTCCTGGTTTAGATAAAAGTATTTTTGGTAGCCTAGCTAGGCTTTCATTCTGTACACTGTAGAGAAAGTGTCTGCCAAAGCCTCTACCCTTAAAAAAAGACAGAAAATAAAAATTTAAGAGTAAAGTTTAGAATAAGTCCGACATGGTCTGACATGGTATTTTTTTCTGAAGCCCATTGGTATCCTTTAAGGATCTTTCCGATCTCGAAAGGTTCAATTGTCTTTTAATGAATTAATACGAATAAAGCAAGTGAACGGAGCTGAAAAGCAGTAAATTTGGAATTTAATTTTCATGACTAACTCTGAATTCGCATGTATAACGGTCAAGGTTGGTGCCTCACAAAAGGTATAATATAAATGAATATTGTTGGACAAACATTCAGTCTTGCATACGTTACCCCGGGTCAACCTAATTCGTATGCGCACCTTTTAAATATTTAAACGTCTGTCTGTCAAAACGAATATATTATTTTTGGTGTACCTTTTGTTCCGTTCTTTTCTATTCGTTTACGTGCTCAGAGTTAAACTGTTTTTTTACCGGAATGATATGGAAGCTTGAATAAAAACCACTGAATAGATGAATTTCCTATCTGCTTTGTATACAAAAGCATTAGGTCAGGCTCTTCCTTGTTTAAAGACATTTTATGATTCACAAGTTTGGTGGTTTGTCTATAGATTATAGTAGGTATCCTAATCTAGCGAAAGGTATCGTTAGAACAATTTCCGATTAAAAAGTAACAACTTTCATTACATTTTATAAAACTAAGTCGTACATCACGTCTTGTCTGACTTATTGCATTCACAACTAAATGATTACTGTATAATTTCTCATACTGTTTCTACCAATCGATAGAGTAATTCTATAGAAATTTTTAGGAATATATGCAGACTATGAGCACAACTGAGGCTAGCTAATACATTCATAATCATGTGAATATATGAGTTTCAAGACACGTCAAATTTTTAGACTAATAAAAATTTTGCTATCTGCAGTGATTTTAAACTTAAATCATCCTATCTTTGACCTGTGTTATGTTAATGAACTTTGACTGTTTGAACTTTGTTTTATCGGTCTTTGAACCTGCACGAGATGAGGTAAGAACGTTTAATCATGAATAAACTATACTTTCAGTACAAAATGATTTAGGTGATCTGTAGAAAGCGTCTTGAAATGTTTATAAAAGATTCTTATATGGTGTTTTAATGTAAAATTTGATTTTTATTACGAATTTAATGAATTGAAGCCTTAAATGCTCCTATGCTAAAAAGTTAAAGTTAGTTTTATTTACTAAATCATCCATACTAATATTATAAATGCGAAAGTAAGCCTGTCTGTCTGTCTGTTCTTAAACGAAATTTGGTACACAGATGGTCTAGAGCCTGGGGAGGACATAGGCTACTTTTTAACTAGAAAAAAGGGTTATATGAAAGTCCACGCGGACGGATTCGCGGGCAACAGCTAGTTAATGCATATGTGAATAGTATAATAGTAATAAAATTAGTAACAGACGATTTATGAGAACTATCAGACATCCGTTAAGACATATTACTTCTTAAACGCAGCATTAACTAACAAGCCAATGAATCAAACAAATTTCAATCGCTTCAATCAGTCAATAAATAATTATTTATCGATTATTGATGCAATTGCAAATGCAGCCCGGTGCGGCCCTGGGCAAACAATCGATTGTAAAAGTATTCTGTTGGTATTTAATTCGATGTTCGTTGAGCGAATTCTAATCGATTTTTCTAAGGTTTCAGCGTTTAATTAGGTTACATACTTCCTAAGTTCCTATTGGCACATTGTACTTTAAAAGCATATTAAATAATGTTCTGAACTAAAGTTATTAAACAACCAAAGATATTGTTCAGTTTACAGCAGCCTTTCTAAATAAATTAACGTATAAAAATAAACCGACTTCAACCAGAAATTAAATTAAGTTCGCACAAGGTTTATTTAGTATATAGAAATTATTAATTAATAAGTTTATCATTTTTAAATCGGTACAATTGTTATAGCGACGTGACAAAAGAAAAATATATCATTAGTAATTTTCAAAATTCAACAAACGTCATTTTTAACCGACACGATATGAATTTTTTATGTTTGTTCGGGGCTCGGGCATATCTTCGCCTTCGATTTTAATTATTATTTTTTATATTTTTAAGATAATTTTTAATCTTCAATAAGTTTATATGTTTTTGTAGCGGACTTTACACCAAGGACTAGTTTACAATATGTAAATATATATAGAAGGGTAAAAAAACATTGAAACACCGACAGCGAATATATAATCTTCATTACAAGCTCTAGTGGCAATGAGGTTTTTACGGCTAAGCCGCAAACGAGATGAAATAAGATGGAAGTATAAACCCTGGCTTCGCGGTATGACTAATTGGATATTAGCAATTACCTTAATGTACTGAGATTTTAAGCTTCATGTATTGAAGGAAAAGTGGGGATATTCGTCTGTTAAGACATAATAAATAATAAATATTTTTAGGACATTTATACACAGCGCCATCTAGATAACGGAATAAATTACATATACATACTTTTCTTTTGTAAATACATACATACAATACATAGCAAAATCCAGACTCCAGGAAAAATACAAATGTAAAATAACAAATATATTTTCCAGTGAGGGGATCGAACCCACGACCCTTCGCGCAGAAAGCAGTTATGCTACCACTGCGCCAAGCGGTCGCCTCAATCATTTCCAGTTATGAATATTTGCTAGGCTAGGTACGCGAATGTGTTACTGACTTTTTAAAAGGGAAGAGGAAGGAATATCGGAGAAGTTAACACGAAACCTATTAACCTGTCTAAAGATTAAAATTATTACGCCAGTTTTGTTTGTGTGGTACCAATTTTGGGCAAAAGAATATTATAATACTAGACGTGCCCCATGGTTTCACTCGCGTAATTTCCGTTCCCATTAATGCAGGAATAAGTACCAACCTACGGTCTCCATGCAAGCCAAATAACAGCCAAATTCTTTCAGTAGTTTTTGCGTAAAAGATTAACAAACATCGAAACATCGATACTTGAAAACTTCCTAATTTATAATATTTACTAATATTTGGCTGGCATATTATACTAAATATACACGTGTTTACGAATTATTCTACAAGTAAATACTTACAGCCAAAGTCAAAGTCAAAAGTATCTTTATTCAATTAGGCTACATAAAGTGACACTTTTGAATCGTCATGGTATTATAAAACATTTACCACCGGTTCGGAAGGCAGTTTCTACAGAGAAGAACCGGCAAGAAA
>DWAJ01006169.1:0-10678 GCA_018238005.1 Eurema mandarina | reverse complement strand
AGCCAGTTATTTTCGTTCCGTTTTTAAAAATAAGATGTTATTACAATTCCTTAACTAATAATTAATCGAAAGGGACTTTGTTCCACCCAGGTGTGCCTTGATACCTCTGAAGTTGTTTTGGATATGCAGCAGAAGTTCTAAAATCTTTGTTAGGTACCTATAACGGAACAAAATGTGCTATGATATTATTAGGATACTAAATCAACTATGAGCTACCATTTACCAAATACTCGCTTGAAAGGCCATGCAGATACACCTATCGTTCGCAAATAATTCGGGTATACAGCATATAACATATATATCACATATTTCTAACATAAATTATTAAAGTATTAAAAAATGTACAAGTCTCATTTACATATGATTATTATGCAAATTCTGACTGTAACATTATAAGTTTTATCAGTTCTTTTTAATACCGAGTAGGTAAACATAGCCATAATATTTGAAATCTAAAAATATAGAATATTTACGTAAGATTGTTAAGGTTTACGAACTTAACGTCTCGTCATAGAAATCGAAGAATATACTTAGAAATCTAAGCGAAAGTACTAGAACAATTAAACATAAGTAAAATCACGATCTATTTTTATGGGACGTCCCCTACAAGTAGTGTGAATAATTCCTTTTCTCGCCATTATTCCAAATTTAAGGTATCATAAGAAAAATCTTTTAACATAAGAATAGAGATATTCAAGTTTAGAACACGCCCCTACGTTTTTAGAAATGAAGGTACTCTCCTAGGATGGGTGACTTTGGAACCATATTCTGGCTATTTATTACGCATTTGGCCAATAACTTTATGGCCGATCATTCTATACTTGCCTATTTATAAAACCTTGACAACAGTTAAGTATTCATTCAGCTCGTCACACTATTTAAATATGTGGAATGTGTAAGTAGAAAAACCTACTGTTCATGCTTATTAATTACATAGATTAATTTTCTATTAATAAATCTTAATTGATTTGAGCTATACATTCAAAATTTCATTGAACAAGTTATAATTGTAGATTTTCTAAAAAAAATAAACGAATTTAATAAAAACTAGTGGGCCCAACGCGACTTCGTTCACGCTGTACCTATCCTACCCGAAACTTTATACCCTAAACCTAATTTTTTTTTTGCTTAAGAACCATCCTCGTAAATCCAGCAATATTCTAAAAAAAGAATTATGTAAATCCGTCCAGCTGTTATCGAGTTATGAGCTTACCAACACATTTTGCGATTCATTTTTATTTATAAGAATAGTTTCATGCAATGATAACCTTTGGCACCAACCTCAATATTGAGTGTGTACTTGAGGTCAATTTATTTTGTAACTTATTTATATTATTTTATTACATAGTATAAAACAAAGTCGTCTTTAAAACTACGCAACGGATTTTGATGCGATTTTTTTTAATAGATAGAGTGATTCTTAAGGTAGGTTTATATGTATAATACATGCATAATATAGTAGAGAGACTGATAAATTTAGAGGTTTCTAATGTGATGTCGTAAATAAGAACGTTTTTTTGCGCTTATATTGCAAACGCTGGTTAAGCCCTACGAAATAGACCAAAATATTGTACTACAGTATTGTCCACCTTTAAAAGTTCTACAAAAAACTCCGCGATGGCATATGTCTATCTCTTAGGGATAGCCCACAATAACCATTTTTAATCCTTTATTGATAAATGGTTATTTACGAAGTGATTTTAAAGTTTAAACTATACAGCATTAATCTTTATCCAATTAAGAACCTTAAATAAATTGTGCATTTATTATAGATCAATATGCTTATTACAGCATGTAATTTAAGTGAATAGCTCCGAAGATATTACAAATTTAAAATGCAGGGACGTAGTTGTTGCGGCGCCGCGGTGGTACCGACCCGCGGCCGGCCGGGGGTTGGGTTGACAAAAAAGTAATTTCCTATTTATTTAAAAAGGTACTCTTACCATCTTTAACTGAAGCAGGAAAAGGAGGCATAGGTTCTTTTGCCAATATTGCTTGTGCTGCCACTCTTCCCATACTTTCTTCTATACTAACAATTTCAATGCCTTCAGTCCATTGCATCATGACTGCATCAATTATATTAAATGCCTCAGACATTTCACACATAGGGTAAGGAGATTCTCGATCTCTCAATGCTACTTTACTCACGTCCACTTTACTTGTTTTGTGTGGACAAATGTGCACACCTTCATTTTGCATAATATCATGAACCGTTCTCACTTCAGCAAGGTCATTAGCCAATAAAGAAACAGCATGAGATAGAACCGGTTTAACAACCTCTATACATTCTACCACAGCCTTCTTGCTACCAGGGAAGTTAATTATTAATGTTCTATCTCTTATTCCAGCCGTAGCCCGTGAAAGCATAGCCATTGGTGTTTTCTTTAAACTCTCAAGTGTCATAGCTATTGGTATTGCTGGCACTTCCCTCTGTATGACAGCCTTAGTAGCTTCGGGAGTAACATCTCTGCTACTTAATCCTGTGCCACCAGTGGTTAATATTAAGTCTATATTTGATTCACAAAAATATTTAAGCTCTCGCTCAATAAGTTCCTTTTCATCAGGCAATATAATGGTGTGTATGTAAGCATCAGGAAACTTTTCTTTGACCAGCTGAAACAAAGCCGGTCCAGACTGATCCTTGGAGTGATCCTTGAAGCAGGTATCACTAACAGTTATTATAACAACAGCTTTCACCATTATCTGAAAATTCTTAGTCCATTAATATACAAATTTTATCTGATAAGTAATTATGATATTTACATAATTTTTATCTGCAATATAAACAGACAAATGAGGTCAAAAAGTGTAATTTATATATATATCCTAATGTTTAAATCATATTATAAAACAATTTGCTCTGATTTTTTATTAAAATGAATGGGACCTTCATTAATAGAGGCAATCACCACTACAAATGAGATAAAATGACTACTTGATGTAAAGTAAATACAAATTGCGCAATCAAACCAGTCGGTAATTTAAATAATGCTAAAATAGTTTTTTTTCCAGTTAGTGAACTTATATATCTATGAATAATTTTATTATTTGACTAGAAAAACATTATATACAAATCATACGATTTCTGTAATTAAATTACTGTATTATATTTATTTGATTTTTCTATACATACATATTAAAAGGTTTCTAAAAATATTTCTTCAAGCTATTATTAAATTGGCACAATTACAATAATCTTGAAACAATTTATTAATTGGCACTTTATTTACATGGCCGAAGCTTGTACATGCTATGGTCTACGAAAACAAACTAAAACTCTAAAGTAAATATTTCGCGGTGTTGGAAGGTGAAAACTTTGCCCGAACTTCAGTTATATTGTGAACCCGAGCGCTGAGGCGAGCGAATGTACTTGAAATTTGAATTTTAGTCCAAGCTAACTCTAATCACTAATGTCAAAGTATTATATCTGCTGACAATAATGAAACTTTTAACTACGTTAATTATACAATGTTGGCAACTGGAATTGAGTTGTTTTTAATTATAACATTCTGGTAACTGGAATATTTCAACTATTTTGATGAAAGATAAAATTTCAACTGCCTAGTGCTAAATAGGGATTAGGGGCTAGGGCCATAGTGCAGCATGAAAGAAAACAATAAGGTTATGGAGATTCATTTGTCAATGTCACCAACGTCAAATGTCAATGCGACTTTTGAGTTTTGACGCTGCTGAGTGCTGACTGCTGAGTGACGTTATCTACATTCTACAAATAATTCGTACGCCCATTTTTTGGTGAGATTTAGTACTTAATTCTGTAAAATAAATTATGTTACTTATTAGTTTTAATTTCTAATTCATGAAATTGTTTTTATATAGCGAATTTAGTACACATATTGTTAAAATAAAAGGTAGTACCATTAGTTTATAACGGGCTAGCACTTAGGTGACATTATTGATTTTTACCTGCAAAGTTTGTTGTGACTTGAAATTGCATTTTTTCTTGTAAAAAGCACGAAGATCCAAAATAATAAATCACGATGACGGACTCAAAGTACTTTACGACTACCAAAAAAGGCGAAATATTCGAATTGAAATCGGAACTAAACAGTGACAAGAAAGAAAAGAAAAAGGAAGCCGTAAAAAAGGTATATCTTAATATTATGTATATCAAAACATATAGTTCTTGCGGCATTATTCACATTTATAGTGATAACACTGAATAACACAGTAATGTAATATTTTTCTGAGTAATATCTTAAAAAATGTAATAGTTTTTTTTAAATCATATTCTATATCCAATTAGAAACATTATAAGCCATATTTGCAAGTATTTAATTGAAATTTCAAGGTGATAGCATCTATGACAGTTGGTAAAGATGTATCAGCACTCTTCCCTGATGTCGTCAACTGTATGCAAACAGACAACCTAGAACTCAAAAAGCTGGTATACCTATATCTCATGAATTATGCCAAGTCTCAACCAGATATGGCCATCATGGCTGTTAACACATTTGTTAAGGTACGTTTCTGTTATTTTTGGTAATATTTTTAAACATGTTAATTTCAAGATAACAGTTATATGTTACACAAACTTGTTAAGTTTTTGGCTTTTCATCAATTATTTGCATAAATCATAAGATAGGCAATGACTCGGAGAGAAAGGACAATTTATAACCATTATTCAGCTTAATGATAAGAACTCCATAAGTATTGCTTATATATATATTTCAACAACAGTTTTATATGTATATAATATTTCTTATTACTTTAAAACAAAAGAGTTTAAATTATTTTTGACAAGTTAACTAGATTAGCTATTTATGTGAGTGACTTGTCTTTTTATCGTTTTAATGTCTACTGTACCATATTATGATGGGTGGAAGGATCTACCAACATACCAGCTTGTTAAGGTAAACATATGATCCAAAGAAATCGACTCATCATTTGTAGATTTACACATTTCTATGAAAACTAGGAGAGAAGCACATGTAACACAGTATGAAATATCTCATAGAAATATTTCTGTAAAACAATAAATGATGCATGATTAGTTTAAACATAGATATTTGCATGAGTGTTTACTTGAATTAGTAATCATCCAGCACAGATGTGTAAATCTACATAAAACAGTATTATTGGAAATGTATCAGAGCTGAATTGTATAACATGTCTGTAAATACAAACTCATGCCTCATCATATTGTTCCAAATAGAAGCACATTGGCTATGATTACTCTCATATTGTATTGTATGGTAGAAAATTGCCTTCTTATGTTAGAATAACAATATTTTTGCTCATAGTATTGTAATTACCAAGGAAAAGTCAGTTCTAAGTTCTATTGATTAAAGCTTTTTTTATTGTAATGACTTATTTTTATGCTAAATGTAGATAGTTCAATTTGATGAATGCACAAATTATGATAACCTTTATAATCAAACAATTTGCTCATAAAACAAACAATAAAATCATTCTCCATCGGTAAGTTTCTACCATACTTGCTTATAGTCAAATTGCTTCAGTATAATTCATGTGTTGCTTTATTACCTAATTTCAAATATTAGATGCAAATTCTAAAAATCATATCCAGGACTGTGAAGATTCGAATCCACTGATTCGAGCTCTAGCCGTTCGCACAATGGGATGCATTCGGGTGGACAAGATAACCGAGTACCTCTGTGAGCCCCTGCGTAAATGTCTCAAAGATGAGGACCCATATGTAAGAAAAACTGCTGCTGTGTGTGTTGCCAAGTTGTATGATATCTCTCCAAGTATGGTTCAGGATCAGGTAATTTACACAAGTTAAATATACTCAAATAAAAAATATTTACAAACACAATACTCTCATATGCATTTTGGAAATAAAATCACTCAACCGTACCTTGTACCGCTTTGTTTATCTGTGTACATTTCTCCATTTTCAGGGCTTTTTAGACCAATTGAAAGATTTGTTGAGTGACTCGAATCCAATGGTAGTTGCCAATGCAGTTGCAGCTTTATCTGAAATTAATGAGGCTAGTGTATCTGGACATCCTTTAGTTGGTAAAGCATAAATTTAATTTCTTTCTATAAGTAAGTAGCTAAAATAATGTGAAACAGATCAAGTCTCGTATTTATTAGGTATTTTTGTGTAATATTATTTGTTTAGTCCCTTTTATAAATCTAATATATACTGAAAGACTATTTAAAATCAAATATTTTACAGAAACTAGTGTTTTCTTTTAAAAATAAGAAAATCTATTGACACCAAAATTATGTATGTATTTCTGCAATAATGCATTAATGAAATGAATACTAATAATATTTGTAGAAATGAATGCTCCGACAATAAACAAGTTGTTGACGGCCCTCAACGAGTGTACGGAGTGGGGCCAGGTGTTCATACTGGACGCGCTGTCCAACTACTGCCCGCGCGACTCGCGCGAGGCGCACTCCATCTGTGAGAGGATCACTCCCCGGCTAGCGCATGCTAATGCTGCAGTAGTACTGTCAGCTGTTAAGGTAAACTCAATTTACTAACTTCATTTTTGTAACAATCCAGCTTGTTATAAATAAAAAAAAAATAAAATTAAAAGAGAAATATTATAATAAAGCCTTATATCTATTGTCAAGTTAAACTACTATCCTACTACACCTGCAGTAATGTAGCTTATGTAAGTACAAATTATGGTTTATAGATTCTTTCCTTGGACATGTTTTATGCTTAATTTAAGTATTTCAGGTCTATCAAGAGTAACTTATTAGTTGACTTGTCAAAGTTTCAAAGTACAGTAGATCGAATGTTTTTCTCTTATATTTAACTTAATATATCCTCGATACGCTAAAAAGTGTCATGCACACAGACAACAAAGTGAGAGAATAATCCATTTATATGTTATGGAGCCCTGAAAACGAAATACAATAAAAATAAAAACATGTTGCCGTAATTTCTATTTATTATGATACAGCCATTATGTTATAAACTTAAAATATCGTTGTATGTACCAGGTGCTCATGAAGCTGATGGAGATGCTGTCGGAGGAGGCGGAGCTGGTGTCGGCGCTGTCCCGAAAGCTGGCGCCGCCGCTGGTGACGCTGCTGAGCGCCGAGCCCGAGGTGCAGTACGTGGCGCTGAGGAACATTAACCTCGTTGTGCAGAAGAGACCCGACATACTCAAGCACGAGATGAAGGTATGACCTATGTTATAGAAAGTTAAAGGTGTAGCTATTGAGGTAACAGGTTGGTTGATGAATGCTAAGAAAATTAAGTGATGTCACAATAAAGAAGTACAAGAGCTTGACCCTTGCCTTTCATTCTCTTGATAAATACATGTTTCAAGGGGTAGTATGTAAGGTCGAGTAGAGTCAATAAAATATTATAGTACATATTAAAATATATATTCCCCTAATTTTACCATACTACAGCTATAAATTCATTCGGACTATCATGTATTAACAACTAAAATTCTAATCAAATCTACAGTCTACATTCTTTGAGGGTAGACTCTAGACAAAAAAGTCTAAATTCCAGACTTTGTTTACCTCCTTAAAATAAAATACATAGAGTTCCTTAAATAAATAAAGTAAAATTTCAGGTGTTCTTTGTGAAATACAACGACCCGATCTATGTAAAACTGGAGAAATTAGACATAATGATCCGGCTGGCCTCGCAAGCCAACATCGCGCAAGTGCTGGGAGAACTCAAAGAGTATGCCACTGAAGTGGATGTGGACTTTGTAAGGAAAGCCGTGCGCGCTATCGGCAGATGCGCTATTAAGGTAATTCATTATCTATTAAGAACATATTAAGAAGATATATTTTCATTGGCTCAATACAACATATAAACTAGGTTGATAACTGCCTTGAAGTAATTGTTGGATTTAATAGGAATTCAAGCAAAGTGCTATTGGCTTAAAGGTATGTCTAAGCCTATTCTTTACGACCAAAATACATATATACAAAATTAATTTTAAACTTTACTGTGTGAAAACTTCAGGTGAAGTTATATAATTGATATAATATTTCTGACATAATAATCTTATATAACATATTTAGAAGTTTAAATCTTAGTAAAATAACTATGTACTTCCAGGTGGAACCGTCAGCCGAACGCTGTGTATCTACCCTATTGGAGTTGATTCAAACTAAAGTGAACTATGTGGTGCAAGAAGCGATAGTGGTTATTAAGGATATATTCCGCAAATACCCCAACAAGTACGAGAGCATCATCAGTACTCTATGTGAAAATCTTGATACATTGGATGAACCAGAGGCTAGGGCATCTATGGTAAGTTCTTACACATCATTTCATGCAGTTTTTATAACTTAAATATCATATATATCGCTATGATTATAATTTACGCTATTATACATTGATAATATTAATGCTTTAATAATAGTTAAATGATCATAATAATAACTTTATTTACTTGTAAAACTTTAACATCTTATTAGATAAAAAAATCGATCCGCATCATATTTCGATAATATTAATTTGTCGTACTATTTCAGTGTTCATAAAGTTGTTAATAAAGACCAGTGTTTTCAGAGATTTTTTTTTGCCTAAAGAAAATAATAAATTAAAGAAATGAATAAATTAAACTAATAACATAGGAAATTAATTAAATACTGTTTTAGGTATGGATTGTGGGTGAATATGCAGAGAGGATCGACAACGCGGACGAACTTCTCGACTCCTTCCTCGAAGGTTTCCACGATGAGAATCCACAGGTAAGTGTTATTCTTTTTAGTCTATTAAGTCTTACATAATGTTACTGTTACGTTTTTTACTTTGGATCTGCTAATTGTATGAAAAAAAAAAAGTGACATTAAGAAGTGAATAAAATAAGACTCAATTAAAAAAATCAAGTAAGTAATAATTTGAAAAAAAAAGCTACATAACATCTGTCTTATTGACTTTTATTAAAATATACTATTTTTGTATATATTACAATACATTATAATAAATCCGTGCCCCGTGAGCACAACGTGGGCAAGAGTAGCAGTGGATAGACAGTTGTGGAGATTTCTTGGGGAGGCCTATGTCAGCGAACAAGACAATCATTAAACCGGTGTCTAAATAAGATAATATGTAAACAAAAATATTATTATTATTAATAAAGGCTTTTTTATTATTATTATTATTATAATAAATCCGTAAAGAGGAAGTATAAAAGCAACTTGACTCAAAGATAAAAACCCCTATCGAAGGTGACGAGTACAGTCAGCAAAACAAGATACAATAATACTGTAAAAGAATGAATAATGAATGAATGTATGTTCGTGTGTGCAGGTGCAACTGCAGCTGCTGACGGCGGTGGTGAAGCTGTTCCTGAAGCGGCCGGCCGACACGCAGGAGCTGGTGCAGCACGTGCTCAGCCTCGCAACACAGGACTCCGACAACCCCGATCTGCGGTAATCTATTTATAATATTTATTTATTTAAAAAAAAATCTATCATGACGCTGTAATATCATTGCGAGAATTTTCTTTATGTATGTGTGACTAGCCTGTTGTAATTTTTTTAAAATACGATTATGTATAACTTTTATATGAAAAACGTAACCAACATATGATTTCATGTGATCAAAACATACCAACAATATTAATGCTGCTTAAAACTGAACAGTGACCGCGGTTT
Source organism: Eurema mandarina (assembly GCA_018238005.1). Taxonomy (NCBI): domain Eukaryota; kingdom Metazoa; phylum Arthropoda; class Insecta; order Lepidoptera; family Pieridae; genus Eurema; species Eurema mandarina. The sequence continues at coordinate 1,102 of DWAJ01006169.1, read as the reverse complement.
CATCTACTGGCGTCTTCTATCCACGGATCCAGCGGCCGCCAAGGAAGTGGTTCTGGCTGACAAGCCCCTCATCTCCGAAGAGACGGACCTGCTGGAGCCCACGCTGCTGGACGAGCTCATCTGCCACATTAGCTCGCTGGCCTCCGTCTACCACAAGCCGCCAACTGCGTTTGTTGAGGGTGAGTGTGTTCTTCAAAGCGAGAAGAGTAAGAGAAAGAGAGTCATCTTCTTTCGACTATTGTTAAGTTTTTCTTAATATAGCTAAGAAAATATTATGGCAATGATGTAATCGAAGCATTAGATTAAATGCTATGAACAATGTTATATTGAGGTATATATTTCATTAAATACATATTTGTACTGGTAAATGTCGAAGCCGCTATTTGTATTCTATGTTTACTTAATCGGTACAGCTGCTCTGAAGTTAAAAGTGGTGTTACAAATACTTATTAACTTAATAAGAGTAATTATTAGAATGAATAGTAAGAATTGAGTGTATAAATTATTTTTTATATGAAATATGATTGTAATTGTGGCCAGGTCGCGGCGCGGGAGTGCGCAAGTCGCTGCCGGCGCGCGGCGCCTCGCCCGACACCGCCGTGCCGCCGCCCACCGTCATACCCAACCAGGTGCGCTACACTATACAAGTTTTATTCATAATTATAAATATCTTTCTTGTACACACTAGTCTTTTACTAAAAAAACTTAGGAATAATTAAAGGAGTATTAGAAAAACTTAAAAAAGATACTTAAATATATAGTTATGTGATATATAAGTGATTTATGATAAAAGAAATATTGAATACACAATTCGCAAATAACCTATGCCAATAAAAAAATAACACAAACTACAAAATTCAATTTATAACTAGCTTCTCACTAGCTTGTTTTATTGTTTGTTGGTTGGTACTTTTTATATAGTGTGAATGAATATCTTTCAGGAATCGTTAATCGGGGACTTGCTGTCGATGGACATAGGCGGCGGCGCGAGCGGCTCCGGCAACGCGCTGTCAGCGGGCGCGCCCGCACCCGCGCCCGCCTCCAACCTGGACCTGCTCGCTGGAGGACTCGATGTATTGGTAACTAGCACTTTTTTAAATAG
>DWAJ01006168.1:0-10681 GCA_018238005.1 Eurema mandarina | reverse complement strand
AAACCGCAGATCACAGATGTAATTTTTTTTATTTTCCTAAATCTTATTACTTACTAACTTATCTTTTGATTCTTTTCTTCATTTGCTCTATAATTTGCTCTAACACGAATGAACTAAATGTTTGTCTGTGACACAATTCATTTTTGTTCATGAAAAATATGTTTATTTTTTAACTATGCATAGGTCGCGTCATTTATCTTTAGCACTGGACGAGAATAGCTACGCATCGGCAGAATCGCGCTCATAATTGACGTATTGGTGCGAGAAAGACAACATGACTGGGACAACCAATCACCGCTCGCGCACCCGCAATCGCGCGCCGCGCCGTTACCTCGATACCTTATTTTTTATTTTTGCGCAGGTTTCGTTCAGCGCTAAAGATTCGTGACGCTACTATACCTATGTGTAGATAAAATTGGTTGGTCATACCTTATAGTCTACTTACAGTGTTTCCCAATTACAAATTAAAGAGAAACATTTATTAATCGTCTGTCACAACACATGTAATCGCACGCATCAAGCGAAAGCATGGCTTATTACTCTTGATAGTGCTCCATATATGAATAAAAAAATATGACGTTGAAACATACAACACTAAGCAATATGCCGCATAATACGACTAAAAATAGGCTAATTTTATAAATGCGAAAATTACTCTGTTTTGTTTTAAGTTAAAAAAAAAGAGTTAAACAGTTTCAACCCTTAGGATCTAACCGTCTTTTTTTAAATTTAATATATAGAGTTCAATGTTAAATGCGATTTAAAAGTAGCAAATGAACAATTGTTTCACCGTTATATAATTTTGACCTATATGTCAAATAGCACAAGTACGCAAATGGGTTTTCACGTCGGAATTTAGTCTTATGTCCGAATGCTGAAATGCAATGATATTAATATGATAAATATATGTTTAAAGCGCAAAATTTTGAAGACCGAAAAACATCCTAATTAGGAAGTCTTAAATTTAGATAATTGGTTGCCGGTGCGTTCGCGCGGAAATGGCAAAACAAACTATCTCTTTTTTCATGTTGGTTTTATCGTTTATCTCTTTTCTATCGTTTTGACTTGTGTGTCTATGCTGCCGCTGCTGTGCGGAACACATTTTTATGTTAATTTGTATGGGAATAACATATCTATACTAATATATAAAGCTGAAGAGTTTGTTTGTTTGAACGCGCTAATCTCAGGAACTACTGGTTATAATTGAAAAATTCTATTTTTATTGAATAGACAATTTATCGGGGAAGGCTTGAGGCTACATTACCTCACACTGCGACTAATATGAGCGAAGAAATAATGGAAAAACAAATCAACGGGGACGAAGTCGCGAGCAACAGCTAGTCTATTATATAATATCATTGCCGAAATGCTAATTTAAACGTATGACTCTTTTTGAGTTATTTGTCAAAATAACTCTCTACAGATGATATAGTATCTGCTTCTAATCACTAAGATCTTTTGATTTGATTTGTCCCCGCCCTGAATAGCAGAATACATCTTAAAAATAATAAAACTGTATAGGGTTTTCAAAGTTTATATGAAAGTCCACGCGCACGGAGTCGCGGGCAACAGCTAGTAGTATCATAATAGTACATTTAAATCGGCAACCTTTCCTTTTGGTTTTATAGGAGTAAGGTTTTTTTAGGTATTCATGTCTGGACTTTTATTTGTACCACGACAAGTGAGCGTAATAGTGACGTCATCAGTCATGTCGGAATAATAACGGTCGTGACCCCGCGCGGTTTCAGAATTCCATTTAAATATATTTATTTCGATTCACGTGCCTAATGCGTAGGTATTTTTTTGTTATGGCAAGTTAATGTGTCGCGAGGAGAAAGAAAGTTATGACGTTTGACAGAAGGTAGGAATAGGACTAGTCCTTCCATGTTGGATTACAATAAAAAGTTTTAAAACTGATATAAATCACCTGCGCACCATTGTTAGAAACGAGTTCGATGTAGTCCGGTAAAAAGAAAATGACAACATAAAAAAATATAAATCGTTTATTGAGCACATAATAAAAAGAAAATAAACATAAATGAAAACAAATAACACTACAACATAACAAGTCGTTTTCCATGGGTTCGTCTGTGTTCCCATGTCAACGACATTAACGTCATGTTAATTATACAATGCAGCCTATAGGTATATAGGTATACAGCCTATAGCCTACAGTGCAGCTAGCTAGCTTAAAAAGTCTTTAACTTTATGTGCATATTTTATTCACTTGGTATTTTTAAATGTGTTGTATATGTAGGATCCTCCTTCATAAATGGCTTTATATTTTTACAATCTTAGGTTTTACCCGTATAGTGGGTAGATATAACGCGGGTAGTCGGGCGAGGAGATCAATGTTCGATCAATTCAATAAAATATTTCACGACACGATTAGTTCGTTCTTTATTAATTTTATGATAGTAAATCGGCGCTTATAATTTCAAATGATAAACAAAGTATCACCGGATTGAAACATTCCAGCAGAACACGTGGGCGCGTGCGCACTCTATTGACCCGAACCGATAATGGCCGCCTCCCCAGCGCTCGGTGTTATGTCAGTTGTCAAACTCGAAATATCAACTGTCAAAAATCAACTGAAATTGATTAGTATAGTCTATGTGCCCACATATATTTTACTATTGAATATGGTCCTTCGAGCCGGATAAAGCTTGGTATGTTTTCAGGTATTAATAGCCGGCAGCGCTAAGTTTAACCGGGTGCGCAATGTACGTGACTTCGACGGGAGTATCCGAATGGTCCCGGATATAACAGAGGTCTCCCGGACGATGATCAAGGCGTTTCGTACCGGGGAACTGGGAAGAACACTCCTGGATATAGAAATGTTGAAACATAGAAGCAGTGTTGATAAGGATATGTCTTAATTAGGAAGGATTTATTGTAAATAGCATGAATAAAATATTGTTAATTATCTGTGTTTGTGTCGCCTTTTCTATATAGGTGTGCTAGTCGTTACGTCGTTCTACGGGAACGCGTGGAGGTATGAATTTCAAACTAAAACTCAGGAATATAGTCTTATACAGTTTATTTTCATACGTAGTCGAGGTAGAATTAGGTTTTAATGTGAAAATATTTTTTCTGACTAAACAGAATCAAAATTCACCTATAAGATTCTTCTCTTATTATCAAAGTAGTCTTGAACTCTTGAAATAAGGTGCCAAAACAAAGTAAAAAACTTTAACTTTCGTTATTTTGAAAGTGAGTTGTTTGTGAGAATTATAACTAACCTCTTTATTCAAAAATGTAGAACCCTAACCTCCGTCGCCTAAATTTATTGACTCGAGTAAGCTTGTCAAGAAATATGTCAAATTTCGTGTAACAAAGCAATAACAAATGGGCAAAATAAATAAAATTAATTAAAGCTGTAAGTCAAATCTCAGTAATGTAATTTGGAAAGCTTGAAATTATGGTGGCGCGTTGCTAAAAAAATATAAGGTAGGAGTAAACGGTGCTCCTAAAAAAACAAAATGAATCCATACGATTTGATACAAAATGTATTTGATACCATCCAAGAATACAGATGGCTAATAGAAATAGCTAACGACTGTTATCCCATCACAGCGATGTCGAAAATTCACACAGCATGATTGAACAATGTTTACAGACTTCAACACAAATGCCATCAAAAAAGCAATAACAGACGCTAGAAAACGAAAAATTTATAAAGATTCATCGACGCCATCTTGGCTGACAACGTCAAAAAGCGCGCCACAAATGTCTTCCAATTCCACATCCTCCGTCGCCGGACACGAGAGTCTGACAACCTCGTCTTATACCACAGACGATACTCTCAGCATGATAACCACGCCATGGACAACAGAGTCGTGGGAATCTGACGACGTATCGCCCCCCACGGAGACTTACGCATCTTGGTCGAGTAGCGATAAACTGTTGATTTTATCTTCTTTATCTTTTGACCCAAAAACCTCGTCTTCCTACGGTCCGACCTACGATATGCGCAGTGATAGTAAGCTGACAATGTTACTATTTAGCAATAGTTTCACGTCGCGAAAAAGTGGGTTTATTGAGCCAATAAATAGCTCGATTACAAGGACTTCAACTACTCTAAGCTCCTGGACTGTTGAGTCATTCTCCAGCGATGGAAGGCTTTCGGAGTTTAATAATAATTTGAAAATTCTCGATGCCTACTGCCGTTGGAACCCAAGTCCATATTCTTTCTTTAGTGAGTGCGAGACAGATTTCTACCCTAGTACTTTTAATTCTAGAAGTTTCATCCTGCCCACGCCCAGCATACTAACGGCAAGCTACGACTTTACATCTGATCAGCGGAAAAATATAATGGTGAAATAGATTAAAAAAAGAATAAATTATGTAGCTGTCATCTACTATGCTTTTTTAATTTTAAACGAAATAACATAAAGAATATCAACTTTTCATGCTTAGATTTTTATGATATATCAACTAGTAGAAAGTATACGCATTTAAGGAATTTGAGGAATTAAAATAAGGATTAAGCTAATCATTAACTAAAACTAAACTTTGAAAAACTTTTTAAAGAACGGCTTTGTACCTGATTTAACATTCTGCATACATTTATGATTAATCAATTAATTATTAAGGGTCAAAGGTCAGTTCAAATTTTTAAATGACATTCATTTCTTGAATAGCAATTCTAGTCACAAATTAGACACTTATAAATTAAAATGAAACACCAAATATTATTGTATTTTTTATTAATTAATTCATTTGTATAATACCATATATTTTCTCATTCATAACGATATATCCAGGGCCTTTGTTTTAAAGTAAATTCATTAATTGAATTATTCGAATAACAAGAATAATTTATTAAATAATATAACACTTTTCATAGGTTTTACATTACGTCAAAATGGTGCGAATTCGAAAATCGTGAAAAAAGAAAGTAAATTAATGTAGAGGTTACATTATTATAGATAAAACAATGAATTATGAGTTATGACTTTTTATTTATTATGAAATTCTCAATCGGTCAACTCTAGATTACTTCTATTATTACTTTGAATAATCTTGTCACATGTCTTTGATAAAAAATCAGATAGTGACCTACACATAGTATAGGTAACGACGCGGACGTACGTCTCTGATAAAGAACATCGCTCGCCCTTCGACGTGATAACAATAACTTTCAAGTTAATATCGTTTAATGACCGATTGTCCGAAGATTATGGTCAGTTACCCTTATGAGGATTAGCTTAAATCTCATCCAGAAATCTATGAAGATATCAATACAAATTGGTTTTTGTGTCATTAACACCTTACGTCACGGTGACCTTGAAAAAGCTTTCTTAGAATACCCATAGGCCTCTGTGAAATGACCTTGGGTTATGTCGGACTTCTAACAGAATGACTCTGTCTTATCGCAACGGGTAGGGTGCCCGGGCTTTCATCGAACGTCTTTCAACCAAATGTCAAAATGTTTTATCTTAGGTATAGTACGCCTCATTTATGTTTAGCGATTGACGAAAATAGCTGCGCATCGGCAGAATCGCGCTCGTAATTGACGTATTGGTGCGAGAAAGACGACAAGACTGGGACAACCAATCATCGCTCGCGCACCCGACGATCACGCGCCCCGCGCGCCGCACCGCTACCTCGATACCTTATTTTTGACTTCTGCCCAGGTTTCGTTCAGCGCAAAAGGTAATTGACGATAACTATACCGCAATGTCACAGGCACTTTCAAAGAATCATTCGCTGTACCTTCAATACACGTAATAGTTTAATAAATGCCGTTTATTACGGCAAGAAATCGTTATCTATTAGGGTCTGACCACAGTAATTTTAACTGAAAAACTCATGTGTTATTATAACTTTAATTCTCGAAACTGGCAAGAAACGAAACACCATTCGTTATTATTAAATTTTTTCTATAAGAATTAAACATTTTGATAAATCTTAAATACTAACTTATAATTAATCTGTGGTTTACTGTTGAGGAACATTACAAATGCCTATAACAGCCTTGTAGTATTTCGGCACTGACAGAGAGTCGACAAGGAACTTTCCCAAATCGATTTTAGATATAGCGCGTCCCGGTGATTTCTCGGGATTGATTTCGACGATTATATCGCTGCTTGGGGTATCTGGAAAATAAATTTATAGACTTATTTATTTTTGATTTGTAAACGTTGCAAATGAGTTAGAAGTTAGAACAATCTAAATTCGAATGTAATGATTTTAATGGCTCTAAAATGTGTTGCCAGCAATTAAGAAATCTACACAATATAACTACTGTTTGTTGTTTACTAGTTTTTGACAGGATTGTTATAAATGAGTAACTTGTGAATTTGAATAAGTAGAATATTAAGGTTAACGTAAAATATTTTCTAATTTTAGGTTTTGAGATCTAAGGCATTTACGTTGCAAGTCATATTGTTTTAATTGGATTTCTAAAGAGGCCTGTAGAAGTTTAAAAAAAGAATATTAAAAGTGACGTACTTGCGATGTGTGGCGGGAAAACGGCTATCCAATCCAAATCACTATGCTTTAATACTTCAAACATCCGCTTGTGGTCCTTCGTGATGGTATGGAACCTTTCTGGGACCTTGTCGTCTTCGTAAAAGAGGAATGCTGATAAACAGGCAGACACTGGCTTTACGTTCTTCGTCTGCATCGCGCTTACGATGTTCTTCGTGCCTTCAGACATGACGGTAGTAGCCTCCAAGCTATTGTTAGTTCCTAGCGAGATGATAACGCTATCTGTACCTTCGACAGCTTCCAAAACTGAGTTGAAGTCCAAAACATCACCTTTGAAGATTTCCACCTTGGATCTTAAATGCTCGGGCAGTCTTGAAGCGTCTCGAACGAAGGCGCGTACTTCGTAACCTAGGAAATTTGATTGAATATATTTAATGCATACAATATAATGATATAATATACATTCCGCACAGAAGCGGCAGCATACATATATTTACAGTTTCCTTTCATTTTAAAGTCCAAGCCTAAACGAGAGAAAAGTGATAAATGATAACACCAACATGAAAATCAATAAACATTTGATCCATTATGAAAGAAATATTATCTTATATAAGTACGCGGTTATACCTCCCTATATTGTTGATTATTAATGATAATCAATGTATCACTATTAAATCAATAACAATTTAATGTTATTTGAACACTAATTACAAATGATTTAGGTATGTATATATTTAAGAAGAAAGATATCAGACAATAAATTAATGTACAGAGTGTTTTATATTTGTATTTTATAAATTTGTAATTTTAAATTTATGATGAAGATTAGTTAAGATGTCTAGTAAAAGCATATTTTCAGGATTTGAAACAGAAAAATCTCGATATATTTACTTTATACATATATAAACGATACATTTACAAATAATATGCCTAGTAAAAATTGTAAAAAATAGGAAATACCATTCGAAAACACTTTTGGAAAATGAGCATTAGGTACTAAAGTTGAAAATTGTTAAAAAAAAAAAATAGTCTTGATTAATCATTATTTATCTGCGCTACGATATTTAGTGTTGCATATCCCAAAAAAAATAATCATTAATTTAATAATTAATAAAAATAGTTATTTTTTAAACTTATCTTATAGTTCTGTCTGTCTGTCTGTCAGTGACACATACGAATAAACCGCAATAGAAATTTGTTGTCATTTATCGCGTTATAATAGATTGAATTATATTAAGGAACCGACTTTTTATATAGGTACGTATACGACGCACCCCGCGGTTAACACACATGAATTATACACAAATCTCTACGTGATAAAAAAACTTCATGAAAGTCAGTTTCACAGTTTTAAAGATTTAAACATACATACGCATTGACAGACATGCATTTCTTTTAGAATGTTTAAACTAGTAGATACAGGATTAAATTAGAACATACCCTTATTAACCGCTGCTTCGACGGCGCATACGCCGGTCATCCCGGTAGATCCGAATATAACAACCTTCATCGTTGCAAGTGATACGACTGTTACTGAACGCACTCACACACTTCTGACAATGTTAAATGCAGTCGACACTTCTTATATTTATATAGTTTTCTCAAAACTTATCACTTTAAAATCGATAACTTTATCTTCCGATAGCTTGATGGGAACGTTCGGAAGGTTATTTCTAGAGTAATATCGTAAAGAAAGATTTGTAAAGTTTGTTTGTTTCGACAAATCTTACACCGTTATGAAGGACTATCTTAAAGCGACAAAGGTTCTAACAACACGCTAAGCTTCTTTTATCGTCTATGGGTACGTTTGAGACTAGCAAGCGGAAATTCTTGTTAACAAAGCTAATAAGATTTCCGATATTCTCCAACGATAGATACGTCCAAGTAGTTTGAACATTTAAGAGTGATCCTAAGAATTGTAAACAAAGGGCCCTGATCGGATGCGTAATATAAAATTATATTTAATTGCTTGCATAAGTAGAACGATTTCTATGAAACTTGTTCATGTAACATCAAACAATGAACAGATTAGGGTAATTAGCTAGATGATTTAATATATTTTTCCCTTCACACCTTTATTCTTTCCTTTGTTGGTTTATGTCAAAAATATTCTCTTTTCCTTTCTTTTTAATGCCAATGACGCAATAACAGTCCAGGGAGGATCCAGGTTTGGCGGCAAGACGTCACATAGTCGTGGTCAAATCAACTATAATTTTATTTTGATAACATTATTTACACGTAAAAACTATTTTTTTTAATGTATTAATGACAAAATTTATTAATAAAATAATTATTTTCAATTGGTGGTTCGCCTAACCTGGAACCAACTCAAGGGGGTCTTGATCCCTCTTTGATCCGCCGTTAATAACAGTTCATAGGCTAGCTAATACATAAAATAGCTTATGTAATAAAAAGTCATATTTGATTCAAAGTATTTTAAAATCAGTTCCGTGAATCCAAAGATTATTTCGTGCTAGTCGTACTGTGACAAACATTACATCTTTTAATATCTACGAGTATTGGTAAATGTGTCATAAACAAACATTCTAAATAGACAAGACTGTTTAAATAAAATTTAGAATTTAGATAAAATGGCTGTTATTAATGGAGTGTATTCTGATAAAAATGTAATTGCGTTCTGTATGGTAGATGATTATGGTACGTGGCTAGAGAAGTCTCACGGAATGCTTCGTTGTATCCAGAATTATGATTGTATGGAGCTTGTTGCTTACCAATGTATTGGTTGTTTTAGCAATAAATGATTATTATTATTATTATGCTTTTGTGTTTTTAATTGTAGAAGTCGCTTTACGAGCCCTTTGTACATAATTGTTTTCTAATACTGACGATTAAAAAATTGTGTACTTAGTTGAATAAATATATTCTTGACTTTGTCTTTGATCGCCCGTCATTAGGTAGGTATCGGGGATTTTTTAAATAAAAAGATTGGGTTACAAATTTGTTCTTCCTTAAGTTGGGACGTCAGTATATAGATTTCCCCTCCATAAAAAAATTAAGAGGAATAGACCATTTTCGCCTATTTTGTATTCCATTTTAATAATAATAATAACTCTTTATTTCATACCAAATAAGAAATAACATTACAAACAACAAGAGAAAGAAAAATAGTCCCTACAAAAAGCGGTCTTATCACTAAAGTGATCTCTTCCAGACAACCTAAGACCGAGGAAAAGCTAATAAGAGTAACCAGTAAATATGGTGTAAAAATAAAAGATAACTTATAATAACTTCTAAAACACTTTCTCCAGACTATTTCATACTTAATTGAAATGTTATTAATCTGAAGTGTGGTTAATATATCTCTAACACGTGTATCGTATCAAAATGTAGTTCTTATTGACTATCGATAATCAGGTACTTAAACACTTCATTGTTTAATTATATTAATTTATTCTAAAGGTTAAAACGATTGCGTAGCGGAGGTATTAACATAAAATATTAGCATTAAATGAGATTAGTGTGTAGGTAAATTGGGGCTTGCAACTACAATTTTGACAAGTCTACTAGTAATCATAGTAATGCGTGATTTTTTTTTAATAGGGGACAAACGAGCAGTCGAGTCATTCGATGAGAAGTGGTCCGCCGTGGAGCTTGACGGCTATAAAGAGGGTTGCCAGCCTTTTTAGAATGCTTGCTTTATGAAGAACCCCTAATCTTATTGTATTGTATTATATAAGTCTTTCATATACATATAAGGTAATTTAAAAAATATTGAACACGCAAACTCAATATTTGATGACGTTTATTTGCGCATATATTACACTTGTATATTATTGAAGATTTAAATAGCGTAAATTTGCTTATCATTTTTGGCGGCAATATGACCGGCCTGTGCTGACAGCTGTCAAAGAGGGTCAATTTACGCGCCATAACGTACAATCAACTACAAAACTATATTACCTTATTGCAAATGACACATCATCTTAGATTATTAAATTCTATTAATTAGTTTTTTTACTAAATGTCAACCAATAAAATATATCCCATCAAAAACAATACTTGTCAAAAAAACCAAGTCTCCCAACTCAATTGTTCTACGGTAAAAAGTTATGAGATCCATGTAATACCAAGTCGTTTATTAATTTATTCAGTCTCTACTTATAGCCCAGTCATATTAGGGCTTTCACCTCGGAATGAAAGATAATAAGCTGCAAATTGGTATGAACCTTTGTTTTGTCATTCTAAATGTTGTCTCAAAAGTCACAATCGTTATCGTGTCCGCGTC
>DWAJ01006167.1:0-10682 GCA_018238005.1 Eurema mandarina | reverse complement strand
AGTAATTATTTTTTCCCCTTCAAACATTTCATGTAAACAGCACTCAATAAAAAAATGTTGTGACCCACTGTCATTAGGTAAAGGGGTCATTGTACGAAATTCTTCCTGCTCCGTGACTGGACTTTAGTCAATCATTATGTCAATGATATAGTCATAGCGACTGCGTTTTTGGGTTTTAGTGTTGATATTTTTTTTTAAATAATTAAAATAATATATTGTTAGTCCGGCTTCGTGTCAATGTGACTGAACGTCCTTCCATCTGTCCAGCTGTCCTGTGTGTCTATATTTCAGCCTGTAAAACTTATCCTACTAATAATCTAAATGCTAAAGTTTAGGGGTATTGATTTTTGTTACTCTTATATTTAAATATAGGTATTATGTATCCATTGCATATATTTTTGAAGGTAAGGGTTGATAATTTAAGTATGATTTTTTTGCAGACACATAACGAAAGTAAGGCTCAAGAAGGTTCTCATTGGTCAACAGAAACAGAAGAAGCTTCGCAAAATATACAACAAGAAAATGGAACTCGTGCAAAAGAAAATATATCGTCTCAAAATTATGTTAAGAAAAGACAACTGAAAGACGAGTTGCTTCAAGAAATCAAAGCAGCGCGACGCAAAATGGACGAAGCTTTGGAATTCATGAAAGAAAAGGAAGATGATGAATGTGAGTTGTTCGGAAGACTACTTGCAAGTAAACTTAAAAAAATAAGAAATCCAAATTCGCGAGATATATTAATGAATGATATTCAAAATTTACTATTTCGTTCATGTATGGCTGATCGACTTGAACAAGAGTCTGTAGTACCTCAGCTTTCTACATCCCAGTCTCCACAACATTGAAGTATATCTTGTATTTATATCATTATATAGTATAGCATAGGATAGTATTAAGCAGCTTAGCATGCCACACCACCTAACCAATGTAATCAGTAATAAATAAGTTTCAACCGAGTCAACACTTGTTCCTAAAACCCCTTGAAAACCTCCAACATTTCACCATCAAGCATATAGTCCATAACCAATTCCTCCGTCATACCAGTCGCCTATAGGCCTCTCTACATCCTCGTCTCCACACTATCAAGCATACAGCCGCCCACCACCAAATCCTCCGTCAGACCACTCGCCTCTAAATCGCGATACAAATCCACCTTCAGATCAGTTCTCAGATGAAACTTCCCATGAAAATTTCCTAGAATTCGCACCACCATCGCGTGCCTTGCAAATAGTTAACACAGATTCCGGTGAAATTAAAATAATTAAAGATTACAATTTCTATAAACCTATTTTAATAACTTTAAAAAACAAATAAATGTAAACATCAATACAGAATACGTTGTTTTATTTTCCAAATAATCAAATTAAAATAAATATATATGAGCCAAGAAGCCAGCTTATACTCCATAAGGTGCAAGAGGAAGTGTTACAAATTATTATAGAAATATTCAATACAATACAATACAATAATTGCAATACCTTTTGACCTGAAAGCGCTCTCATCATTTCCAATGTCCTCTCTCCATGTTCCAGGATTTATCATTTCTCCGTTAGCAATTGTGTCAGTGTAGCCTGATGGGGTGGATATGGACCACGAGTTAGAACTTTTTCTTAAAAAGTTATGTACTAAAGCTCACACGATTACGACTCTTGAAGCTTCATTTAGTTGTTCGTTTGGTTGTTGAGTACTCAAAACCTTGCTGACATAACACCAAATACACTTTCCACAACAATACGAGCAGAAAAAAGTTTACAATTGAAGTTTCATTGGATACTTCCTTCGGGGTGGTCTCTGGGAAGAGGTTTCATTATGTTGGGGTACAATGGAAATGTCATTTTCATTTTCTTTTTATTCGGTAATAATTTAATAAAGTCAAATAATATAAATTTGCACTCATGAAATAAAGAGCTCTGTCGACGTACATCTTGATTTAAAGTATATTGAACGCCGTTTTTATCGCTTAGTGAGCATTCACGTTAACCGTTGAAGTGTAGCCACCCATTTTAATGCGTTAAAAATTATCGCAATAATTATAGAGAGAGGCATTGACGTTAAACGTTAAGTGTGGCCCCAGTAAAAGTACTGCGTCACTAATGAATCGCCGGTCGCTAATTTGGCGGGAAATTGTGACAGTTAATAAATTTTAACATATTGTTAAGTGGAAAGTTATTATTAAGGATTATATTATATATAAAACGAGTTGTAAGATAAAAAAGTAAAATCAGAAAATATATATTATAAAAGCATATTTAAGCTATGAATTCCATGTACCTGGCTGCAAACAAAAAGAAAAAAAAACATTCTAAATTCAAAAGGACTAGGTAATTTCGCGGTTACCTTATTAAGCCAACTGCGTCACCAATAAATCGCTGGTCGCTAATTTGGTGGGAACATTTTGACAGTTAGAATTTTTAATATATTTTAACTGTTGGGCGAAGAAAAAATTAAACAGATTTTGTAAGACATTCCTGTAAAAATTGACTTTTACATATTTAGGATTCCTACGTTAATCTAGAAAAATGCTATGAATCCTATATATCTACTTTGCTAACATAGAAAAATAATTAACTTAATTTAATTTCAAAAGGGCTAACCTTCATTTCGGGGTTACCTTATTAAGCCAACTGCCCCATCAATAAATCGCCGATCACTAATTTGGCGGGAAATTGTGACACTTAGAATTTTTAATGTATTGTTGCTTATGGGGAGATTTACTATGAACGGATTGTAAAATTATATTTAAGCTAGGGATCTCATGTACCTGGCTGCAAACAAAAAGAAAAAAAAAACATTCAAAATTCAAAAGGACTAGGTAATTTTGCGGTTACATTATTAAGCCAACTGCGACACCAATAAATCGCTGGTCGCTAATTTGGTGGGAACATTTTGACAGTTAGAATTTTTTAATCTATTGTTGCTTATGGGGAAAGTTACAACGGAACCGAGTTTGTAGAAAATTACGTGGCAAAGTTATTATCGAGTTCCAAGCCAGTTTCTTAGATGGCTTTTGTCAAGAGATTTGATTATTGCATCCAACATCGCCTGTTTTGTTTCATTTCTGTTCATTTGTTTGTTTTTGATTCAATTATAATTATTATCGTTGTTTTATTAGAGCCTAATATATTGTTTGGTTACTTAGATAATGTACCTATTATTTTTCTTAATTATATATTATTTAAATCTTTTTAATAATATTAAAGTATATTTAACTGTTATACAAAGCTTTCACTTGAATTTGATAAAAAATCGCTTCGTTTTATACATAAACGTTAGACTTTAATAAGCGTTAGGCTTCAATAAACGCTCGACTTCAATAAGCGTTAAGCGTCAATAATAATAAACCTTATTATTTAGTAATTATTTATAATCATATTATTCATAAATTAAAAACGCTTAACTACAAAAGACGCTATGAGCAAAATGACGAAGAATTCTAAATATTTTTGGCGAAAATGAATCATTATATTAAGCTACCGCCTACATGCCAATTCAACAAACTTTGTAATAAGATTTGTTTTCGGTTACATCAAATTTCAGTAAAGTTGATAACTCTAAGTACTGTCAAGTTATTTAGAGATCGTCTCTCCAAGTTGATCGTCGAAATTCATCGTTTTAGCTTTGTTTTTAAACAAACTGAAATGGTAAGGATTGCTTGATGTTGACACAAGTCCCTAAGAAGATATTTATTCTATTCGTATTATTTTTGTTTTTATATTATAGGGGACAACGAGTAGTCAACTCAAAGTCACTGAGGAAAGTGGTCATCGCCGCGCATGAACATTCGTGGATCTTAACGGTTCTCAAGTAAATTGCTGGCCTTTTAGGAACAATTCGCTTTCTTCTATTGGCACCTCAATACTGCATGTAGAATATGGCGTAAGAGAGCGCTTTTAATCAACCAGATATAATAGCTACTGTTTAATTACTTAAGCAATATGAATCTCAGTACGTAGCTCACCCAAACTTGAAATGACTACTACGTCTGCGATTCAAGACTATTCTAAACCGAAATTCTTGTAGTATTAAATTTTGGATGTAAGTTTTTTATTTCCAAAAGCGGGACTAATCACCCCATTGTTTGCTCACCCATTGGTTCTTTATATACCTGCTATAAAATATCTAAAGCGCGATTCAGAACGCGACGCAATAGCAACGGTTGCTACGCACACATATTACAAGCCCTACCTTTTAAAAGCAAAAATAATCTGATTTAAGCCGGCAATTCAATTAGCAGCTTTGCACTGACCCGGAAAATATGGGACATATTTTCAAAAATTTTACAAAGTAACGGTAAAGGTAAATCCATGTTTGATTTTCGCTGAATTAATCTTTACCAGACCCCAAATGTACACTTCTGGGAACAGTCGTTATGAAATTCATGAACGTGTTTTTCTTTATTTAAAAAAGTACTGCCACATAATAAATAATATTTGACATTCAATAATTACATACAATGAAAAGAATATTTTAATACATGTACTAAAAACTATTATTATTAATATTATTTATATTCAATTAAATAATACATGTAACAGAGATGAGCACCTGTCAGAGTAAGCTGTCTGACAGGTACTCCATGATGGCTGACCTTTGAAAGTACTGCCAAAGACAATCGAATTGTTCATATGTTAAATGCGTTAGTTATTATTCTGTATTATAAAAAATATGTTTTAAAAAGAAAAAAACGAGCAGGCGAGCCCCTAATGGAAAGTGGTCATCGCCGCCCATGAACACTGGCAGAGATTGACAGCTGTGGCGAGGATTGTCGACCTTTTAAAAATATATACGCTCTCTTGTTGAAGCACCCCAAGTCGTAATTCATCGGAATGAGGGAGTTATTTTATTTATTCCACATACACACCTTATTCCACAAGGTCGTTGGATGTGGCCAAAAGTTACTTTTAAATCGCACTGTGGCTGACTGCAAGCTGTCAAGGTGGTGCGGATGGTATTGCAACCTACATATGATAAGTCTCGAACAAATATCATAAGCTCGAATCAGAAATCACCGCATTAGTAGCGGTCGGTACAGAAATAGCCTCGTTATTAGCAGGATATGTAAGATAAGAGTTTTTATGCCAATTTGAATCCATATCATCCATAAATAAATATCAGTTTTAACAAAGAATCGTGTCACGGAATAATTATGACGGAGTACCAATCTTTCTAAAAATTTATGTTAACGAACATGAATTCATTCTTTTAGATTTAGGTTAAAATTAGCATATTTTTAAATTACAGTAAAAAATATTAGTAATTGGTATAGACTATTAATTCATTTATTACTAGCCCCCAGCTTCTCTCGCATATATTATACATATTACTTTACTCTTAAAAACCGCATAGATGTAGGGGCATAGAAAGGGACTTTATTTTATTCTATGTAGGGATGATACGAAGATTATTCCTAACTTTATCTAATGTATTATTTGGTGCAAACATCGCTCGCCTCTCATGATTGGGATATTAAAGTATAACAGAATGTTTACAAATTCACAATTAAACATTATTTTAACAGTAAAAAGACTATTATAACGTGTCATGACAAAAGTACAAAATTAACATAGTATCAGTATGAAGATACCGTATATAATATAATTTCATATGTATGTAGTTAAAGCGGTTATACAATATTACAAACAGCTACACATATAGATGTATAGATTTCGAGGAAACTGCATAATATTCAAAGAAACAAAAGCAAACAGCATTTCCACATGGGTTCGTAGGCATAGATTCTGAGTCCCTTTAAAGGCAGGATCCGGGAAAGTAAATTTAATTCCACGTGTTTCCAACTATTTTAAAACAATCGGTCTTAATTAATAAGCATCCTTACATCCTTATTCCTTACAACCTTTCGCATTCCTAATATTAACAACTAGCGACCCGCCCCGGCTATGCCCGCGTATATTTTTTGAACGTATTACACATATAAATCTTTCTCTTGAATCACTTTTATCTATTATCATACCCAAGGTCCTTTCCCCACTATAAGAAAGGGATTTTCTCTTGAATCACTCTTCTCTTAAAAAAACACATGAGAATCATACTATATGGATAAAGGGACTCGCGGAAGAGTTTATGATGGTACCCAGGACCTCCACTCCACTTTTGGTCGGTCCGACACAAGTCGGAAATAGCCCATGCCCTTTCTCCATTATAAAAAAGGGATATAAGGACAGAGAAAGCCTATAATCACTAGATAGTATAAGACTATGTTTTATACTATCTAGTGATAAACAATTTAACAACACCTGTACGCCGCAGTAATTAATAGAACCCATTAATTACGCAACATAATTGTTATTATAGTCAACAATAAAATAGCCATTAGTCAAACATGCATCTAATATGTTTAGTATTCGCCACATGGAGATATGTTTATGACCGGCTATAACGGGGGTGTAAAATTTTATTAAAGGTCAGTACGGCATGTGACATGAAGTCGTATTGTATCTAATTTGTAATAAAACTAGACAATTAGATTATCCTAAGCATCGCGATTATCTATATACATATATAAAAGAAAGTCATGTTAGTTACACCACTTATAACTCAAGAACGGCAGAACCGATTTAGGTGAAAATTGGTAGGGAGGTAGCTTTGAGCCAGGAGACAGACATAAGATACTAGGTAGGTATTTATTTTTTTGTATTTTTTCCAATAGAAAAAACACAATCTGCCTATTTATTGCCATTAAGGCGGAACAAAGTTCGCCGGTCAGCTAGTATGTTATATACCTATAAAACAACCGGAAAAAGCATCCGCAGCACACATTCATAGTTATTTTTCATTTTACAATTCAAAACGATAGAGAAGAGAAAATTAGAAAAGGTAAAAAGAGAGAGTAGTTTTTTCAGTTGCGCGTAAATGCAAATAAACATAAGACATAAATAAGGATATTTTGCGTCTTTAAAATTTTGCGCTTGTAACATATCTCTTATATATAATATCATTGAACCGTCCACTTTGCGTAATCAAATTCTTGAGGTAGAACAATGCAGTTAATGTAAGGCAAAATCGAGTTGGCTTGCGTTGTATTACCAACTTCGCACACATAACCAGCGTCATGTACAGGCGTACATCAGATATTTCATTGCGTTTCGTTCGGAAAATGGTAGCTCGAGGGCTATTTTTTCTTCACCATTACCATCCTTTATCCATTATGAAAAGTGAAACTTTACTAAGACCAAGAACTAAGGACACTAATATTTGATTTCGAATTCTTAGAATACAAAAACCGCTAATTTGAAACAGTTCTATAAAGTACCTCAACAAACATTAATTTACCCAAACTACGTAACCTTAAATATTAATAAAAAAATCGTTAAGACTGAGACCAAGATATCATTGTTTATAACTTCTACATAGAAATTTAATTTCTCCTTATTTCTTACATAATTTACACCGTAAGAAAGACGTGAACCACGTACCTATATAATTAAAACTTTCAAAAGTTTTTGGTATTAAGACTCACTTAACAAAGCCAACATAGATTAAAGATTGTTTATGGAACAAAAAGGTTATCTTTTATTTGCTTAAGAGATAAAAAATTAAAGCAAAACGTATGAGTTAACCCAGAGAGGATGTGGTGAAAATAGTTTACGCGATGGTCGTCAAGGGTCGTAAAGACCCGTCATATTAAATTGTACCAAAAAAGTTGTTTAAATGGAAAGACGTTCTAATAGCTGCTCAAACTATTTAGGTATTATCAAATCAGCTGCATTCTATTGTCAAAATGAGTTATAAATTTAAAATCACTTCTATAGATAAATTTGCCTCTTTGTAATGTATTAGTGCACATTAAGTTATTCTAAATTCACGTGTTGTTAAATACGACAATATTGTTAAATGAGCAATTTTATTTTTAACTTTTAAAGTAATAAAGTTACTGAAAAAATAAAGGCTACTTAATTTAGCTTACAGTTTAACTTACGAAGTGTACGTTCGAACAATCATTATTATTCTTAGAACGTAAAGTCCTTATTTCTCATAAACAATTACTCAACGCAAAAATCACAGTAACATTATCAAAATATATATATTGTATACCTTATTGAATTTAAAAATCTTTACATTTACAATTGCTCATTGCCATTCGATATAAATTTATTTATTTTAAAATCGATTATTGCAAGTGTTCCATTCTGTGGTTGCTTGGAAGATCCATTTGTAGTAATTAAGCCGCTTCTTACTCAAATAGGTCAAGGAGGTTCTCTAAACTAAGAAAACCATATTATAATGTTTATTATTTTTAATAACAACTAAAAATGAAAATAACATACATGTATGTATACACAGTACGGGTTTTTTGTGTCGGCCTTATTAATAAATTTCAACGTTGAAACTAGGCGTCAAGTTAACATATTAATCACGTACACCTCAAGAACATCTAAAATTTAGCTAATGCCACATAATCCATCTAAACTTTCGTATGAATTCCGAAATTCTGTTATACACATATACTCACGTCTTCAGATATTAATTACTAGCGGCCCCCGTTCGGCAATGCCGGGATAATAAGTATCCTATGTTTTAATCCAGGGTATCATCTATCTACCTACCAAATTACAATAAAATCGGTTCAGCCGTTTTGTGAAAGAAAAACAAACATACAGACAGACATACTTTCCCATTCATAATATTAGTATGAATGTAACACGCACCTTAACGCTCAGTATCAATAATTTAAATATCACTAAAGTTACATCGTACTTCATAGGTCATATTGACCCTTTCCGACTTTTGCCACGATTTTCTTCTACCCCCCGCAACGTTTAGCACAAAACACTTTCAAAACCTTTCAAAACCATACAATATACGGAAAAAAAATCGAACGGATCAATATAACCCTCCAATATCCGCCGGGTCATTTTTTCCCATTGCCATATTTAATATAGCTTAATTAAGTTTTGTATCAGGCTAGCGTTTAATAACATTTTAAATTACCCTTAAAATGGCCAGACGATTAAAGTTCATTCCTCTGTGAGAAGCTTTATTAAAAACGGCTGTCGATCAAAAGAAATAACTAATTACATGTACTACTAATAATGGTCCACGGTTTAATTTTTGAGAAAACGATTCGGGTTTATTTATAAAATATGATGTGAGGTGATGATGCCTAAATCACCAAGAAATAATTTGTTTTTTTTTTTGTTAAAATATAAGCAATAATACCAAAAATATGGTTTAATAGATCCTGAGATTATCTTTAATAAATTCAAAAAGTTAATAATGTCACAACTCACAATATTCAAGTATTGAAGATTGTCAAGATTAAATACAACATTCAGTTTAATTTCGTTTTTACTGAACCATAGAACTTAAGCTCTTTCATATAATAGTATTTCATAATGATGATTGATGATATCAATTTCATAATTAATTATTAATGTGAAAATTTTCACAATTATTTCCTGTGGGTATAAGGTTTTGAAACGCGTATTTAAATTACAAAGCTAAAAAGAATATGTTTTCAAATTTGGACTTACCATGTCATCATAAAATGGCATCAGGATGCCCAGCAATCTCTTGATATGGTAATAGCATAATGTCCAATTCAGATCACCTCCTTGGCACACATTCACTCCAAACAAACCATTTTTACTAGTCAATGTACTTCCTTGAACACCTATTTTGACTTCAAACGTCACAAAATCAAAAAAAGAATACACAAACAATCCAATGCTGTCAAACAGAAAGCAAAAATTGGCTGGAAACTAATTTTAAAATGGAACAATTTAAAAAATCGAACTGTCAGAAGTTTTCGTAACGGTTATGCGGAGAAGGGATGTACGTCCATTCCCGACGGTGGCTGAAAGTATACTGAATTCGACTGAAATATTTAATGTACTAGCGGTGTACATCTCATAAGTAAGCCACTTATCTGAATGCTGAACATTTTATCGCGATGATAAACAGTTGTAACATCGTTTGTATTATTGGGATAGAATTTTATTGTTCGCATTTTAGGCGTTTCAATTTTTCAGATGTATTATTATAGTAAAGGATTGTCTATGCTTATGGAAAGTTCTGATACGTTTGAGATTATTTGTGCGATGAATTATAACTTGACACATTTTTTACCGTGTTTTATTATCGATTACATTAGGGAAATTCTATTCAACATGTATTTTTGTGTTATTTTTTACCTTATTGATATAATCTGTATTTCTTACATACGTCATAGTTCTGGCAGTTTTGGTAGGCCATGTTCTAAGGAATAATTAATTATACTTGATAGCTACTATACTGATTCGTCGATTAGGTACTCGATTACTATATCCTATCAGAACCGTATTTTTTTAGTTTCAATTTAATTTAAAGAGATTTATGTAAAACGTTTACGTGTACATTGCTCACCGTTATAGAAAGTTTAAAAGGTTGACATCTCATTGTAGTTTTCCTTTTTAATATCAGCCAAACAAAACTCAAACAAAGAAATGAAAATAATTTAAAAGTTAAACTTACGAATTATTTAAGTTTGTTATATTAATTTCTTT
This sequence comes from Eurema mandarina, assembly GCA_018238005.1. Classification (NCBI taxonomy): domain Eukaryota; kingdom Metazoa; phylum Arthropoda; class Insecta; order Lepidoptera; family Pieridae; genus Eurema; species Eurema mandarina. The sequence goes on along the minus strand of DWAJ01006167.1, from coordinate 180 downwards.
ATTTATTTAGATACACTGAGAGGCTTACACAATAGAAATATACAGGTAAAATAACATTAAACTACTTATATTAACATGTGCTGCTCTTAATTGTGTATACAACTTTGACCAAATAGAAATTCACAAGGTTAACAGAAAATATAAAATAATAAAATCGTACATACATAGATAGAATAAATA
>DWAJ01006166.1:0-10685 GCA_018238005.1 Eurema mandarina | reverse complement strand
TTTGTCGAATTCTGATTAGTGGTTTAGAAGTTACGAGGGAACAGATGAACATACATACATACATACATACATACATAGCCTGTCAAAATCATAACCCTCCTTTGGCTTTGCCGTAGTCGGGTAAAAATGTATAAAGATACTCTTTTTACCGAAAGTAGGTACATATATATAGATTAAGTATTGTTTCCAATTAAGCTAAAGTCTTTTACATAAGTTCTTACGTCGGTTGTTTTGCAAATACACAAACAAACAATAGGCTCCAAAATTAGAAGTTACTTCATGAATCAGCTGTTCCGTTTTATTTATATGTCTTGTTTGCTCTTTTATGTTAATAACGTTAAAATGTATTTTATTTATTATAAATAGTTACGCAAATTTGTTTTTAAATAAATAAGCTTTCATGTGATAATTAGGTAATAAAAATAAGGATAATATTTTTCAATTGTATTGTGTGTGAAAGTAAACAAAAGGGTCATTCAATGTTTGCCCATTTTTGATCGCGAATGTGTCGGAAAAATATGCAATTATGACGCATAACGGAGTATTTAATTGAAGGATTTAGACATAACTGTTACAAGAATAGCAAAGGAATCTCTGACGAGGTTATGTAATACGATAATTTCAGTGTGTGTGTCTGTGTTCTCGTGAGTAAGTTATCGTTTTAACAAACGATCTGTGTAAGTAGACAAATTTGTCTAATTTGAAATGGCTTCAATTTGCATGCAAATATAAGTATACATAAAACACAAATCTAATTTATATCATCTATTTTTCTCTAACAATGAATTGGTAACTTAACTTAACAACTAAGTATACTTATTGAAACTTAACAAAACTTAAAATATAAATCTCCATTGCACTTAGAGACAATTTCAAGTTGTACCAAATAAAAGCCTGTATTGCTCTCTTAACCTTTAACGTTGTGAAATAAAATTTGGCGGAGGGTATAAATCTAAGTGTATCTAAGTTGTATGTACGTATGTATGTATGCAGGTTACTTTGGCACCGCTCCCAGGCTGTGATAGGTGCGCTGTAGGGAGGACATGTTGGTGGACTTCGCGATTTCTAATCTTCTATACTAATATATAAAGCTGAAGAGTTTGTTTGTTTGTTTGAACGCGCTAATCTCAGGATCTACTGGTTCGAATTGAAAAATTCTTTTTTTATTGAATTGAACATTTATCGAGGAAGGCTTTAGGCTACATAACATCACGCTGCGACTAACAGGAGCGAAGATATAATGGATAATATGGAAAAAACGGGGAAAATTATTCATCTTTGAAGGCTTTCTTTGCGTGCGCTGCGAAAACGGTTCAAGATATAAAAATAATATGTATGAAAGAATTATTCCTCTTTAAATTATCTAAAAAAAAGTCCGCGACAGTATATGTTTATCTTCTAAGATTGACTCACTATAACATAATAATAGAAATAGATCCGACGGGGACGAAGTCGCGAGCAACAGCTAGTATAATATATCTGTGTAAAACCATAAAAAAATACAGACAAATTTAGAACCTCCTATTTTGAAGTCGGTTAAAACTTGTATCTCATCGATATGTTGCTGCTATAAGAATTCTAGCGTATAAATGTGGAATTTTTTTAATGTATGAAAAATATTCGAACTTTGTTGCGATTTGATGTAAGTAGACAAAATTGTCTACTTTGAAATAGCTTCACTTTTCGTTGTCATATTTCGGTTCTATGAGTTATTAATCTATGGGGTTAGACGTGTTTTGTACCAGACAGCAAATACTCTAGTTTTATACACTGGCTAGCAGCGACCCGCGGTTACTAACTTACTAACGTTATTTTTCTAAAATAAAAGTAGCCCAAGTTACATCGGCTATCTTCCAATAAAAGTCCCGTCAAAATCAGTGCAGTCATTTCAGAGCTGAAACAAAACTTATCAAACACGTAACAACATTTATTACCTTTTGCTACGTTTCTGTTTGCATGTGTTGATTTTATAATGTTTTTAATTTGTATTTTAGTAGCAATAAACACTTTTTTATTTTTATTTATTGTTCTATTTATTACTTTTCGTTTCTTTAATGCTTTTTTTAAATATGAATACTCAATAATGAATACTATCACATCTGCTTGTATGTTTATAGCCTTATTTAATATAAAAAAAAGAAAATGTTTAAGAAAAACTAATCTAAGAAATTATTAATATATAAATCTATATCAAGAACACAGATTTATTCATATCAATTACGTGTTACTATTTATATGGTAAAATTTAAAAATAGCGTTAATATTTAACAAGAAATTGTATAGCTTTAAAACAATAACGCCACCCGGTCAAGGATTACCGATTTCACCACATTAACCCCCATATAACCCCTGTCAGCTGTCAACTGTCACTCACTGACAGGATTTGGATCATTTCTATTACGTACCCTAAATTCTTCCCGCCTTCTAACCAAGCGCGCGAAACATGCACATATTTTTTCCGAAACTCGCTTTTTATTTTCATAAATTGCTAATTCTTTCTTAATTAAACATGATAAATACATTTAAAAATAAATAACACGTATTGTTTAGTAAAACAATTGTGGCTATAACTTAAATTTTTAGAGAAATAGCATATTGCAACATGCTTCGGTGTGAAAAGAAAGAGACAAAACATATTTGTATTATTGAAAGGGATTTAAAAATCACTGCACATTGGATAGCGAATACACGAAGGGAATTCATGAACTGTATGCTATCAACGCCTTTTAATGTTATTGTTATGTTAATATTAATCTTTTTGGTACGAAGAATGATATATTTAGGTTTCGTTTTTTTTAATGTGATTATTTATAATCTGTGTTGTATCGTATCAAATTGTGTAGGTCTGTGTCAGATATTTATTAATGTACATAGATAACTTTTATTTTTTTCTAAAACGTTCTTAGTATTTTGCTCAAATGTAACATAATTTTATTTTTGAATATTTCTTTGTGTATACTTAATAACAGTTTAAATATTTTGCTTTCTATGATTTCGCCTTTTTTTATATTTTTAATGTACTTCAACTAACTAATTTACATCCCTTTCTCAGAATTATTTTATATTTACAAAACCATTATTCCCTCATAACAGACAAAATACAACCGTTCACACAGAATTTCAATACGACGCGTGCTTTTTACAAATTAATCAGTAATGAACACTTCATACGACTTTCAACTTAAAATAAACTTTATCTCTTTACATTTACGAACGATTTTACAATGTCAAACGATATTACAACAATTTTATCGAAAATTCCCAAACGTGTTTGATATAATTTGACATTTATATACTACGTCATACGGTTTAATCTATTTCTAACCTCAAAATCGTTGTGTCAAACATTTTGTCTGACAGCAAACGTCATAAAAACTAACCACGTATTCTTGCGACTTTAATTTCTTAACAATAAGGTTCATTTTAGCTTGACTCGATATATTTTAGTTTCCATTATAGGAAGCTATTATCATAGAGGGTTGTAATCGTTCGCGGGAGCTTTATAAAGCTCATCGGTTTACTAGAATAATGTTTGTGTTTGGTTAAAGCTTATTGACAGCATAGGGTCAATATTAAGTCCCTGGATTTGGGGTATACAGTGGTTGATACAAACATACGAAATCTGTAACAATTGGGTGTAAAGCGAATGTAAATAATAAAGGAGCTTATTACTTAGTACTCTTTGGATTGAAACAGTATCGAAATAAGTCGAGTATGTAAAGATATAGTATATAGTATGTAAAGAATAAACTATTATAGACATTTAATAAACAGTTCATCTTTTGTGTATATTTTTATGATGGCGGAAAACGAAATGTTAACTACCTCGTCTTTGCGACAATTGCAAATCTAGAAGCCTCTCTAATATGCTAGCTTTAATAATATTAAAATTTGTACAATATGCTATGGTACCAGGAAGAAAAGGTTCGGATAGTTAAAAGGAAAGGAAAAAATGGATTCTTCAAAAAAGTGTTAATAAAAATTTCACCAAAAAATATTGAAAAAATCTTCATAATTTCAAATTATTACAACTTACAATCAGGCGACTCCCGCTCAGTTTTCCAGTCTAAAAATACAGCAATAAAATAAAACCTATACAACATTATATCCATATCACCATAAACATCGTTCCCAATCGAAAAAACCAATCTTTGTTCAAGCGTATCTCCATACAATCTTAATATCGTCAACGAAAGACTCGACGACGGCCCGCCCTGCCCAGCGGAGCTTGGTCAGCGATCCGTGTCAATGTCTGTCAAACAAAATGCATCAATGCATCGTTTAGTGAGAAATCTACGGATCTACTTCTTAAAATTGTACGCTATCGTGTGTCCCAAGGCAGGAGATGTAGAGATTTGCTGAGTTCCAATTATAGCACAAGAACGCGGCATAATGCGTAACGTTGAATGTTTCAACTACATTTTTCTGCATTCATATATCGAGCGCTCTCAATAGTACTAAGTAGTGCTTTCGCTTGATGCGTGCAATTACATGTGCATTGACAGACAATTAACAAATGTTTTTCTTTTATTAGACTTTGATAGCAAAGTTTAAAATTTTAAAGAGAAACAACAAAAATTTTCGCACTATGCTCTGTAAATGGAAAGCGCTGTTGTTTTTCCGTGGAGAGACGGTCACAATTGCATGTCATGCTTCCTGTATGATACAGAGGAAAGTAGGTTATTTTTTTATCACATAGGGGACAAACGAGCAGGCGAGCCACCTGATGGTATGTGGTCATCGCTATTATGTCGTAATAATGTATTTTATAGATGCATATTTTCCTCACTTAATTGATTGTTTATAACTTAACTTACCCAATTCCACTACAATCGACCATAACTCCGAAAAAAAACCTTAAAATTTTCTACAAACCTATTTAACCTGACATTACACCTTCAACCATCATTCCGAGAACTTTTTAAACTCAAAACACATTACGTAACAATTCCCAAAAAAAAACAAAAGATGTTCAATTCCCGCTACTGCTTATGGCTTAAGCTCGGCACATGTCATAAGCGGATTGCTGGATTTATTCCAGCCGGACGCCTTCGCGATCGACAGCACTGTGCCCTAATCCGTCAGATTATACAGCTTAAATCTGTGTTAAATAGCGATTGTTACACCTTTGTATTGTAGGTGTGATAGGTGCGATCTATGATCTGTTGCAGCTTCTATTATCTGCTTTTGACTATGCTGTAAGTAATATAGATTTAATGACGTTTCTTTTTTTTCTGGTACTAGTTCTATACTCTATGAAATGTCTGTGGTCAAGGAATATGTTTGTCATCTGTAGCTTTAATTAAATGACAATTGGTTATCTGTGGGATAAGTGATATGAGAATTATTTTTATTATATCTTAACATCTATAAAATGTATTCTTTTTTCTAAGAAAACTTAAAATAGTAACCATACAAAAATAGTTTTAATTTATTAGATACATCAGAGAAATAAAAAGATAATTTAGCAAAATATCTACCTTAAATGCAGTGAAGCTGAACTTGAAATGTTTTTGCCGATATCACGTCATGTATTTTTTTTTATTCTGGATTATATTGCGTACTACATGACGATCGATTTATTAATAAAGTGTAAACTAGCTGTGCCAGCAACTTCGCCCGCGTAGAAAAGTGACTTTGGACAGCATTTTTGAAAATTCCTAACCCACACCAAAAAACGTTCAGTAAGTTCAACGTGATTCTTTAATTTGTCATAACTTTTTTATTTATCAACCGATTGACATGAATTAAACACTAAATGTTAACTGAAGCTTACCACAATATATCATTGAAAACCCCATCTAGATGGGATAAGCCGTTTCTGAGATTAGCGTGCACAAACAAACAGACAAACAGACAAAAATTTTAAAATTCATTGTTTTGGGTTCTATTGCGTTAATAAAGGTCTCCTACAATATTTTTTATCATATGTCGTCCATATACAGACAGCGACTCGTTACATTTTTATTATATGTATTTATTGATGTCATGTACGCCCAAAATTTAGTACGTATTAGAATATATTGTTTTCATTATATAAAATAATTGAATGTGAAATAGCATATGAAGCAGTACTTTTTTTTAAATAAATAAATTAATAGAATAGAGATAGGACATAAAAAAGTCAACAATTACAATATGTGGAAATTGTGGACTGACCTGAGATCGATTATATCGTAGCGAGTATATTGAAGGCAAAGGTTTTTGTCTTCAATATATTCATTTATAATATTATAATAAACTCTTAGTATAAAAACATTTTGAACAAAGCTTTCAACAACTATTAGGTACCGTCTACTAATTGGGATCAAACAGTGACATTTATGTAGTCAGCGAGTGTAGAATTAACCCGGTATCGTGTTCGCGTATTTCGTTACGTAATTACAGAACACCTCGTTAACTTACTCATTAAAACTGTGGAATATAAATGTATGGTAAAAAGATTTTTATTTAATCTTTACGTTTTAAAAGCAAATAGCCTTAATAACATTGTAATTGTAAAAGTAGGGACGTTTGCCACGCTCTCATGCTACTACTAGACCGATCATCATGAAATTTTGTAAAATGTCATGGAGGTACAATTTTTTCTTATAACGGGGTAATCCTCATATAATACCAATGGACCTCGGGGAAAGGACCACGGGTTATGTCGGACTTCTACCGACTAAAACCCCACTGTTTACTGTTCTGTCGCGGCGGGTGGGGACCCCGGGTACCTTCGCAGACTCTAGGTACCTACTGATACCTCGACCATTCGATTAACTGCCTGCTGTACATCCACTGGTCGACCTCCTGTTTCAGAGAAAGGTTCCATTTGAACCTGTCTTCCTCACGTTACTTCCTTAACAGTATTCGAGTCATGTTCCTCTAAAAAAACACCAATATAGGTAATTCTATAAACCCTATAGTGCATCGTCTATGACATTTATTTATTTTTTTTATTTATTTATTTATTTATTTTAGATACACTGAGAGGCTTACACAATAGAAATATACAGGTAAAATTACATTAAACTACTTATATTAACATGTGCTGCTCTTAATCGTGTATACAACTTTATATGACATGACTAACTAGTAATTTCGATCAAACAATGTCGTGTATAGTTAGCGAGTCCTGGTGTGGAATTATCCTGGTGTAGTGTTTGCGTCGTAATTACAGCCGACCGTCATCGGAGCTGCGCTATTACTGAAACTACCTGTCTTAGCAACTGGATTTTCATTTCCAGAGAATAAAGTTGATGTTGGGGCGAGCTCGATTAAAACTCGATGGAGATGAATTCAAGGTCTCTTAAGAAAGAGATAGATAGGTAAGACTGATAATCCTTAAAATTAAAGGAGAGTTATTTATTTTATTTATTTATTCACACTTTGTTACAATGTACATACTTAAAATTAGTTTTGATATAATATAAGTAACAGGCGACCTCATCACTTAAGAGTGATCTCTTCCAGGCAACCCATATTTAGAAGAGTGTAAGATAAAATAACAACAGTAAATCATACGGCGATATGCAACTTATTCTTAAACACATTGTATAGAAAATAAACTAATTATACATACAAAACATAAAATCGTACATACATACATATAGGTTATTTAGAGTCAGGTAAAGAAAATGGAATTAAAAAATAGTGTACTCGCTATGCTTCTAACCAGCGGAAATAGAAGCATATAGGTGGAAAACCAGCCCTCCAAATAGCGACCATACTAAGTCTCTGTTTAACTTATCGAAGAAATCACGACCAAAAAACTTTGAACACTGACACATGGTTCTATATCCATAGAGTTTTTGAAAGCTATGAGTCAATAGCTGCTATGTAGAACTTCTCAATCAAAAGCTATTATATGTGCTTATTAAATAAATTATTATTATTAATGTATGAAAATGGTACAAGTAAGTTGGTATATATTTAAGTCTTAGTAATTGAAATGAGACTGAAGTTCTACATGTTATGGACGCCTCTAAGTGTGGAGATATTAATGCACAATTGTTTCTTTTAATATTGTGTTTATGTTAATTTAATATTACGATGGTGAGGAATAAAATAAAAAGAAAAATAAGAAGCTAATAATAAACAGGCTAACGTGGGAAACAACATCCATTAAATAGGTATTGTGCAAGATTACTCCGCCATCTTAACTTTTGTTTTAACAACCTCGAACTAATCTTTTCCAATCCGCAAATCCTTCCGGATAGAACAAAACAACCATTATTATATTTACACGACAACTCCGGACATAGTCAGAAAGAACCCAGTTTTAACAAAGACATTTTAATCCCACAAATGAGGCGAAAAAACTCGGCCACAAGACCTTAAGTTGTCTGCGAAATTCTTTACAAGTCTCGCTTCTGGTTTTCGACACAATAGTTCATTGAAGATTAGTTCTAGCCCCTATTATGGTCACACCTTTTGACAAAGGCTGGTTCGCTGATAAGACATGGGTGTCTGAGCTATTAGTCACTGTTTATCTTGAACTATGAAAGGTCTGATTGTGTTTGGAGATATTGAAGACAGTATGGTTTTAATCTTGAGGTGTTAGATTCTTTAGTGATTAGTATGAGGATATTAAGAGATTTAGGTATGTCGGACTTAAACCGACTGACATTATGTAGGATGAAGCCAAGGTTATTCCTCATCAGGTAACTAAACCTTGTTACGACTGATGCTTTAAAAGTAAGCCTCATAACATAGTATAAAAGAAAGTAGCTTTCTTCTCTCTCTGTCTGTATGTATCCTTAAATCTTTAAAACTGCGGAACCAATATTCATGCCGGTTTTATATCAGAAAGAGTCATTGATGAGGAAGGGTATAATAGGTACCTACATGCATAAATGCGGATAAAGCCGCCGGTCGCAGCTAGTAAATAAAATGTCACTTTATAGACAGAAAAAATGCATAAAAAACACAAAATTTTACGATTTTGTCAGTTTTTGTAAATTAGCAGCAACTTTTCTGCTTAAAACACAAAAAATTATCTAAAATGTTCCAATGGTTACAATTTTTATACCGTGGGTAATATATTATACCTATATCAAACGCAGTTCACAAACAAACAAACAAAAAATTATATTTGATGCACCACAATGTTATATTTGCTTCACTGATACGTGTATAGACTACTTCTTATGTCAATATTATTTTATATTGTAATAAGTGCGATCATGCTGCGCCGATTGTGATGAGACTCTAAGTGTCAGGCAAATATTTGTTCGTGACGCCGGCGAGCCGATTTCACTAATCCCAATTCGAGGAGACAAATCTTTATCAAAAAAAGTTTAAGCATGTTCTGTTGACTCGTTTGTTGGTTCCGTATAATTTTAGCGACTATATTTTTTACTAGCTGCGGGAATACCCGGAAAGTATCCTATATATTAATCCAGGTTATCATCTATCTACATTCCAAATTTCAACTAAATCGCTCTAGCCGTTTTTGTGTAAAAGAATTACACACACAGTGCCGATGACTTGTATTTGGTTGGTTTAAATATCTTTAGTATAGGTATAATAAAATAGGATGTTTTTAAATGTTATAAAACCTTTCTTTTTCCAATTATATTCACGAAAAATCTATCATTATATTTATATTATTATTATATAGCAACCCTTTTGATTGTCATTAAATTCAAAAAGCACAATCTACAAAGAACAACCTATCTATTTAAGTACATTATTTTCTGACGTCTTATACAATTGCAAAAGCAGAACGCTTCCTAAGTTATAAATAAAAATGTCGCCAGTAAATAAAATACGTCACGTCAGACCCCAAGCATTAGTGAACTTAACACACAGTGACAATGACATGGCAACAATGGCGGACCGAAGCATAATGCGGAATTATCGCGCCATAATACCTATACAACATAGAGTAATAACACCTAGAATCGCAGTATAAACACGCGAAGTGAAGCCATTTCAAAGTAGACAATTTTGTCTACTTTATATACATACATATATCGTCACCGCAGTGCATTGCATCAAAATTCGTATGTGTTTTTAGATTAAAATTTTTCCACATCAATTGGGTATATTCCTTATAGCAGCAACATTATCGGTGGGCTTGTGTGCGTGTCTTCGAGTTTTAGAACGTGCTGTTAACACCTACATACATACAATTTTGGCTTCACTTTCCGCGGACCGATTATTAAGGGACTATCAGTCTACGCGTTATACGTCTATGCCTAAACAATAAATGTATTTATTTAACCACTGGTGCTAACGCCAGTGGGAATCTATGATAGTTATCTTGTATTGAATACTAGCTGTTGCTCGCGACTTCGTCCCCGTTGATTCGTTTTTCCATTATTTCTTCGCTCCTATTAGTCGCAGCGTGATGTTATGTAGCCTAAAGCCTTCCTTGATAAATTGTCTATTCAATAAAAAAAGAATTTTACAATTCGAACCAGTAGTTCCTGAGATTAGCGCGTTCAAACAAACAAACTCTTCAGCTTTATATATTAGTACAGATTGTGTTGGTAATTATTTTTTTATCTTTAAAGTTGTCAATGGTTTTCTATTTTAACTTTTTTATTTTATGATTGTATTTTTCATAATTAAATCCAATCTATAATGATATACTCATACGTATATATTTAATAATTATTTATATAATAATAAATCAGAAGAGTTTGTTAATTTGTATGATCTAATTTTAGGAACTTTCGGTTCGTATTGATTTTTTT
>DWAJ01006165.1:0-10686 GCA_018238005.1 Eurema mandarina | reverse complement strand
GTACCAGCGGCGTCGGGGTTCGTTCCTCCACCGTCCCACATTGGACCTGCAATTATTGCTAATGAGTTAGATAAAAGTAACACCAAACTAAAAATATATTGGACATTAAATAATAAGGCTATTTAACTGAATAATTGAACTAGCCGCGTTCGTGGTAACATCAAGGTAAATAGGAACTTTATGGACATCTAAATAGCCTTTTAATAGCACTGCTTATTAATTTGCTATGACTTACAATTATTAAAATATTTTCAGTTTAAAATTTCAGATATTAACGCGTAAAAATTATAAACTTTCAGCTTACATATGAAAATGTTAAATCAAAGTGGTAAAAATTGGTGGTGCGTACCTCCGGGCGTGTTGAGATGCAGCGTGAGCGTGAGGTGCGGGCCGAAGTCGTGCGGCACGGCCGCGCACAGCTGCGCCAGCGTCGCGCCCGCCGGGATGTAGCCCTCGATGCCGTGCACTTGCACGCGGAACGACGACTCCAGCAACTCTGTATTACATAACAACGCTATAGTTTCTTATACACGCTGTTCAATACAATATTGTAGAACAAACCTACTTTGAAAAACTGTGCTATGTGCTCGTAAGAGAGAATAACATGTTATAGACAATAATTTATCGTGATATTGAGTATCATATGATATTATGAAAAACCTCCTAAACGTGCCTATTACGTGTACTTCTATATTATTATATTTCAATTATCCTCTGCGGATCTGTCTGCCTCAATTTTCATGGGATTTAAAACAATATATGGAATCATCACGCTCACCATCAGTAACGGACAGCACGGAGGGCTCGGCGCTGGCTTTGCTCTGCCGCTTCTTGCTGCCTTGCTGCTTGAGCGTGGTATTCTTCACGTCCTTGACGCGCTTGTCCTTGGACGCGGACGCCGCGGCGAGGGACAGCTCCCACGCTTCAGCCACCGTCATGATGGCAGTGTCTGAAGCGCTCCGCAATACCGACGGGCATGAGGTAGACGGGTTGTTGGTACTCAGCTTCGTGCTATCTTCCATTAGGGGTACTGGAACGAGTTCGCAAAAATATTTAAATGTATGTTACAAATAAAAATTTGGTGGAACATTTTTAGCTTTCGAAAATTTAGTAATCATGTAATAGTAATCAAATAAATAGCATGGATCCCTCATCATTCGAAGAACATCGTAAAACTCTTGTAGAAGATGAGATATAACTTTACTTTGAACCAAAGGGAAGATATTCCCGGCCAGTTGGACAACTGACTCAAATAATTCCATAGGCGTGATTGAGCACTATATTTTAACAACAAAATCTTTATTAGTTCGACACTTACATGGTGGTCTATGTACGGTGAGGAGCGTCCTCACTGTCGTATGTAGCGGTAGCGTCAGCAGAGCGTGCGCTTTAGCCGCGGGGTGTGCGGGCGCGGGAGGGGCGGGGGGCGCGAGGGGGGACACGCCGGGGGATGTAGAGGAACTTCCCCCCACACTAGAACACGGAGTCCCTGTGCCGTTCGTGCCTGCCCACCGCAGTGCCACTGTAGCACGCTCGCCCGACAGAACTAGACGGAGAATCAGCGACCGCGTGAACCCAGATATGCCCTCAGGACCTGTAATATATATATAAGTTTTTAACACTTTTCTCTAAATAAATTCTAAATATTAAAACATACTACATTAAAAATCCTTCAATGTAAGTTAGATGAAAACCTTACCTGTAAATTGCATAGATTCCAAAATATTATGTAGTGTGGAAGCAAACAGCTTTTGGTTAGCTGCGTGACACACGGTGAGCTCAGAGAACAGACGAATTGTATTCTCTTCTAATTCTGCATACAGTGCCATCTCACGCCATGAGCTAAAATTAATATTAACAAATATATTATAACAGTTTTTACGAACCGCTTTTGAATAAACCGCATATGCGTTGTTACTAACAAATTCGGTTCTTCTAGTTTAAAAAAATCAAATTTTAAATCTACATTTAAGTGTTTATTATTGGTTGCTGGATTTTATTTATCTTTGCTATTTTTTTTTGTTTACCTACCCTCTTCTTCTGACCAATAAGAGTAGCATCAACACCTTTACGATACCTCCTCTGTGGAGAAGGAGGCGGTTATGTTGGCACTAGCGACCCAACAAGTGCACACTCACCTCTCGTTAGGTCGCGGTTGGCACAGCAGCGCCAGCAGCGGCCGCCAGAAGCCAGAACCAGCTCCCCCGAGCCAGTCCTTCAGCCGGCGGTCCGCGCACACCAGCCGCGCCCACTGCACCGTGTCGCACACCGCTTGCATCGCCACGGCGTCTGTGAACAGATTATTATATATATCCTTCTTTTCAACCGACTTCAAAAAGGAGGAGGATCTCAATTCAACCCATGTTTTTTTTATAATGGTACCAGCTGAGCCAAAGCTACTCCGTTGACGCTGTACCTATCCTACCTGAAACCTATAAACTTATTTTGCTTAAGAACCGTCCTCATACATCCAGAAATATTCTATCAATATGTAAATTGGTTCAACTCTTATTTTATCGAGCTATGCGCTTACCAACATATTTTTCATTTTTTTATTATAGATTGCAATATCTAGGAGTAATAATAATGTAATTGAATTATGTTATCCTTATGTTTAAACGCGATGAACTCATGATTTTCCTTAATTTTCATACAGTTCTAGGACGGTCATAATTTTATGTATAAAATAAATTTAACATCAAGACAAAAAGTAATCAAAGATACAACTTACCACTCCTCCCATCGATTTCACTCAAATCAGTCATGTGTATGTCTTCTTGTGAAGTTGACTGTGACAGGATTTGTTCCAATTTTCCTTCACAGAATTCTAGAATAAAGAAAATGGACCTTTAATACTCACTGTACAAACGACAATATGCAAAGACTACATCACTTACATATTTACGCGTTTCATCATAGGATACCACAATAGGGTACTATAACAATCTCAAAATATAACTTTTTATAATCTTTATTGCAACAAAATACAGGCTATTAATAAATTGATAAACTGCGATGAAATAAAATGTTTTATACTTTTTGAATCTAAATTCCAGTTATCAGTATTTAAAACATGCGAATGAACGTGCATATACCCTATCTATTAATTATTATCGACTGACCCGCAACATGTTGCATGAGCGCAGCGGGCAGCGGGGAGTGCAGCAGCGCGAGCGTGCACGCGGGCGACATGGCGGCGGCGGCCAGCGTGCGCAGCTGCCGGCCGCGCAACCTCCGCGCCGCAGCTGTGCCCGCCCAACTCTCCGCCCCACCCACCGCCCCGCTACCGCTCTCCGATGTAGGTCTCCGCACTTTTGTATCGTCGGTTAAGCCTTCCATACTAAAATAATAATCATTTTATTTAAACACACCTTAAAATCAGAAATAAAAAAGCAAATAGTCTTTTGTCAGATGGTGGCCCTATTGGTGATTTCTTACTTATTTTAAATGTTATTTTTAAATAAAAAAATATATCTTTGGTTGTTTTATATTATTGACTTCATTTCACTAACCTTTCTTCTGCATCAATCGGTATTTCCATCCTCTCTAGTAACAATTTAAATAAGTCCGGCCTTATGAAGCACATTGAACACAGTACTGAAAAAAAAAATTGTTAAAAGAACAATTTACTGATGTTTATAAACACCAACAGCAACATGTTGTTATAACTTTAAAGTTTCTTAAGACACATACCAGCATCAAGTGACTTTTTCAACAGACTGGCCTCGTCCACGTCAGACACCCAAGTGCAAACAAGTTCGAAAATATCGTCCGTTATTATTTCTTCCAAATCGTCCAAAAGTCTCTCTTCTTTAAGCGTCCATAGAACCTGTATACAAGTTTAATATTATTTTTTTTATTTTTTATTTATTACACTTCGTATTAGGTACAGACAGTTAATAAAGTGAAAAATTAAGATTAACTGGCGGCCTTATCACTACTCAGTGATATCTTCCAGGCAACCACAGATGAAAGAAAAAAGGAAGAGATTAAAGTACTTTTCGGCAAAATGTAACAAATTACACAGTTATATAATACGTAAACACGTACATACTATGCACATATACTATATTATATAAATATATACCTAATAATATATAATTAATATAATATCATTGCATAAAAAGCTATCAAATTTCTTTTCCTATCAGTTTGTTTATAATGTTGAGTTTCTTGCCGGTTCTTCTCGGTAGCAATTTTCCGAACAGCTAAGTTAACTCACATCTCCTGAACTTGAACAAAGATATCTCTTTGCTTTTGTATTAAACTTGGAGCGTGAACTTTAAATATACCTGCATATGTATGTATGTATATGAATGTTTGAATGTGTAAAGGTTGGTCTATCACGAAAACTACTTAACATATTTGGTTAAACTTAGGCATATAACTATTAAATATTGGAAGATGGGAACCTCCCTAAATACTTTATCTTATACTGTACTAGCTTCTGACCGCGACTCCGCTCGCGTTTTTACCCTTTTTTCCAGTTAAAAAGTAGCCTATGTTCTTTCTCTAGACGATCTGTGTACCAAATTTCGTTCTAATCGGTTCTGTAGTTTTAGCTTGATGGAAAAACAGACAGACAGAGTTACTTTCGCATTTATAATATTAGTATGGATTTTAGTATCTTTTAAATTCATCATCTTTGAAAATATCCACTATCCGACCACATCTCATGGAATACTGAGACTTAGTAATAGATTCCAATTTTCAACCCAAAAAATGCTTAGCTAATAAATCGCTTCACGCATAGCTGTACAAGTCCACCGTAAACATCGGAAACACATGTCCTGCCAGAACAGGTGTAATTAAGGAGAAATTGCTTCCACCTACGCGCGCCTTGAAATTTCACTAGCGAAATTTTACACTATACTAGTTAACTAACTCATTTATTTGACGGACCACTTTAGGTGGTAGACTCATGCTCCGGGATATAAATCTATACAAAACTGACGTCAAGGCAAGGGTGTAGGTCTCTTTCGCAGGAGACCGACTAGGTGGGTACCCCCACAGTGCCAGACATTCTACCGCCTGAACAGTGACGTGCAAATGTCACTGTGCTCCGGTCTGAAGGGCACTGTAGCCAGTGTGATTACTGGGCCAATGAGTGTTAACATCTTGTGACTCAAAGTGGGGAGCGTCGGTGTAGTGCACCTCTGTCCGGAGTAGCTTTAGCAAAGTTCCGGGTAGCACTGCATTGGTTATGGGCTGGCGTTTCTCTTAACATTCACGTCCAGCTCGTATTCCTAAAAAAAAAGGTTCCACCATCGGACGGGCAGAGCCTTGCAGGACGACACTGATACGAATAGCAGTGAACGTGGAAGCGAACCTTCAAATTTTCTAAGTAACTAGAATTGCATTGAATAGTTCAAACTAAGTAAAATTGCAAAGTTAACATGGCAACACCATCTCGCGTGTATTTGTATGTATACGGTCTATAGGGTCTACGAATTACGATCCGTACGTGAGTTGCCATCGTATGTGAATTTCCTTGAATTTGTGTAAATTTTTCACTTTTCGATATTAATTTTTAATTTTATTTTATATGAAAAAAATAAATAATAAAAAAGATAAATAATATTACCCTTCAGGATCGGAAACATATTTTGGAACACACTGTATAACAACTTTTCTATTAAAACAAGTAAAAAACTTTGCCCAAGAAAGTGTAAGAATATCCTTCCTTCGAGCGCGCACAGCAAGCAGTAACAACTAACAACGTTAATTTCAACCGACCGACATCAAAGTTTGCAATGTACCTACCTGTGCAGCCGTTAGCTTAGCGATTTAAAGAGGAAAATACCAATCAAATTTTAACATATCTTTACTTATAACACTTGATTCGACAGAGTGTTATAAAACAATTATTTAGTTTTCTTATTAACGCAGCAGCAAACGAGCAGGCGAGCCACCTGATGGAAAGTGGTTGTCGCCGCCCATCAACCTTCACGGATCTGGAGTGGGTTGCCGGTCTTTTACATAGAACAACCGATAGGTTACTACTACTATTCACGGAAACAGGTTTAAATATACATCTATTATATCTATCTTCTTCTTCTTCGTAACCTCATGACTAAGGCACGTGTCTATGGTGCGTCGCCCTGGACACCATTTCCTTTCAGACACTTGTCTTCAGCCTATTTATGATAAGTGATATGATGTTATTGAACCATACTGTCCTTAACATGATTGTAATTAAAAAGAACAAAGCACCAATACAAGATGTATGCATGGGTCACACATGTGGTTGTGGGAAGATAAAGTTTCTGTTCCTTTGTTTACGGTTCTCACAAAATATGAACGAAGTTAAGCTTATATTAATTGTATATCCTAACTAGCTGTTCATCGCGACTTCGTTTCCGTCGATTTCTATTATGATTAAAAAGATTCTTAAAGAATACGATACCATTAAGTACTTAGAGTAGATGATTTTTAATGTTTAATTTCTTGTACGAAAAAAATTGGATTATCATAAAAAAGTTGCAGTAAGTCGATCTTAGAAAATATATATATCTATATGCTGTCGCAATTTTTTTAAGATCGTTTAAATAGAAATAATAAAAATAAAGAATTGCGCTCCAAAACACCGATTACATATTAATTATAGAAACATTTATAATATCTCTCTTGAATCTTTAATTACATATCTATATTATATATCAAATATCATATAAACGAAAACTTCCAAAGTCAAGCGAGCAACAGGTTAAATATTTACATACAAAATGTATTATTCATTCGACAAAGACGACGCGCGGGACAATAAAATATAAATTGGGTCGTGCGATTGATCAAATTTTCGGGGAACGCCACGCCAGGTGGCATATTGAGTTTGACATGCGTTTATTTGATCTCGTTTACATGTTGAGAGAGACTTATAACGCATAGACTGACCCCTTAATAATCGGTCAGCTGTAAGTGAAGCCAAAACTGTATATATGTAAGCGTAGAAAGCACGATTTTATCCTCGATGATAAGCACCCACTGATAATGTTGCTGTTATAAGAAATTAGCCCTATTAATGTGCAAAAATTTAAATCCACGAAAAATTTTAATGCGACGTAATGCGGAGATGATCTACGTAAATAGAAAAAAATGAATTCTTTGAAATGGCTTTACTCAACGTGCTCATATTGACAGCAATACAGAGAACAGGAACCTAGAAAAGTCTAGGCGTAATTATTCTATCTTAGAGAATTTATTGTCTTGCTTTTCATACAAGTGCACTTACGTCCTTATAAAATAAAACTAATATTTCAAATTCGATTTTTTTTTTGTTCGTTTATTTCTTATGTAGCTTAATAAAGTTTAAAACAATAACATCAAATGGTTTAAACAACCTAAGGACTGCTAGTCGGGAAATGGGTATTCAAGTTAAAACATCAAATAAATTTTCAAAAATCTGCCAAGTCAAGTGCACTAGGCTATGATCATGGGGATACTATCTATTGTTGCAGTTTATTTCAACACTTATAACTCGAGATCGGCTAGACCAATTTTGATGGTTTTTGGTTCGTTGGATTTTTCCCCGCCCCGAATAGCAGAATACATCCTAAAAACAATTAAAACTGTATGGTCAAAGTTTATATTAAGTATGTCCATGCGGACAAAATACCCGCCTATGTCAGCCCCACATATAAATAACAATTTTAAACTTATTTACAAAAGGTATTACACGAATAAAAAAGTTGTATGCGTACCTTCCTTGCGGGCGCTTTATTTCCGGAAACATTTAATTCGCCCGCCCTAACATTCCGCCGACAATTTCAATTCTATTTGACAAAATCTGAATGCTTAAGAGGCGAATTACGAAATATTCATTTTGAATTGCCTACACAAGTACCGTGATAAGTCGAAAACTACCGAACTCGAATGAATGACTGTTGTCCTCTATAGCTTATATAATACCAGCTAAAATACCTAGAACAGATAATGAGCATGCAAATTGAAGCCATTTCTAGGTGGACAATTTTGTCTTCGTAGTGCATCGCAGCAAAATTCGATATTTTTCGTAGGTTTAATTTTTTTCATATTTATAGGGTAAATTTCTTATAGCAGCAACATTATCGGTGCGCTTGTGTGCGTGTCATTGAGTAAAAGAACCACCTCTTTACACTACATATATATAGTTTTGGCTTCACTTACGGCGGACCAATTATTAGGGGACTATCAGTCTAGCATGATACTAACGACTTGAAATAATAGTGACTTAATTTCTAACTTTTCAATGTCGATGACGAAGTAACAGTAAAAAAAACAATTTACAAAACAACCTCTGAAGAGTTTCTACAGAGTTTCTACGAAAAATAATGAGTTAGAGGCTGTTATTTGCCATTTAAAAATTAAATAAAAATTTTACAGACACTTCAATTTTTTGGCATTTAGCTTCCAGTTTCGACTTCCAATGGTAATTTACTGTATTTTATTTGTTAGCCAGCGAGGGTCAGGCTTGTGAACTTTATAAATAGAGGGGTTTTGTTGAAAATTTCATTGGTTTAACGAAAGTATTCGCTTTTGTAATTAGGGTGTGGGCGAACTTTTAAGTATTTTTGTTCGTGTACCATTGCGGTCTCTGCTGTACATAAAACGATTTATTTCGTTATTTGCTTTGCCAATTTCAATATTATAAACAAAGTCATTAGAAACTCATGTCCGAATAAGAAAATCTATTTGTAAAAATAATAGAATAATGCTTTAAAGAATATTATGTGTATAGTGGAAAAATGAGACAATTAAAAGCTAAGTCTAATTATTTTTATAATTGTTTTTTCCTTGCGAGCTTATTGTATATAAATTTATGTCAAAGTCAAAAGTATCTTTATTGAACTAGGCTACATATAGTAGCACTTAAATCATCACGGTATTACAAAACATTTACCACCGGTTCGGAAGGCAGTTTCTACAGAGAAGAACCGGATAGTTTTTTAAGACTTGCAATGCAATGCAATTATCGTTAACCAATCGAAATCATACCAATATAAACAAACGAACAGACTAGAAATAAATAAAAATATCATAAACATAACTAATGGAGTATAAATAAGGCTTACAATGTGAAATATAAATTAATTTTCGCATTCACCGAGTTGGACGTTTATGCGAAGGCTTCAACTTCAAAGGCTTTAAACACGTGAACCGCTCCAGTCGAGAGCTCGCGAAAAATTATTATTTACCGAGTAGTGGGAAAATTTATATTTATCCTAACAACTGTGTCTGTGTCTGTATGGGCCTGTGTGTCTGCGTGTGTCTGTGTGTCTGTGTGTCTGTGTCTGTGTCTGTGTCTGTGTCTGTGTCTGTGTCTGTGTCTGTGTCTGTATTTGTGTCCTTATCCTTATGTGTCTGTGTCTGTATCTGTGTCTTTATCTCTGTGTCTGTGTGTGCTTGTGTGTCTTTACATCCGTATTTTTGTGTGTTTGTGTGTTTGTGTATCTGTACCCGTGTTTTTTAAACATCTTTACTAATTGCTAAAACGCGTAAAAACGTAAACTCTAAATGGACCGCTCTTTAAAATAGAAATACTTTTCTAATAAATCTTAGTGAGTGCAGTGCGCTAGTTTAGAACTCAGCTAAATTATAGTTTTATGAAACAACCTTACGGGTAATATGTTATACGCTGTTCTGTTTTATTGTTTTAATAAATATGTTCTAGCTTTTGTTCTTATTAAAATAAATAATAAAAAAGAGTAAATCTTATAATACAAATTAATATATAAGCATAAAAATTACAATAAATATGAATTAAAAAAAATTTCATATGGCACTTGTGAAGTTTCTATAAGATATTAAAAAAATAATATAATAAATCTTTAATATAAAAAAGTCTGATCAGTAACACCGCTTATAACTCGCAAATTTCTGTACTGTTTTTGATGAAATATAATCGATGCAACAGCTAGTAATCACTACGTAGTAAAATACTAAGTCACTTTCTCTTTACTTATCATACATGCATTATAATATTTAATGTTTAGCATGTATATATAAAATTGCTGTACCGTTTATGATAAAACTGAATAATATATTATACCTGACAATATCAGCCAAGCGCGGCGCCCTCGCGCGACGGACAGACTCTGAGGGTGGCAATACTCCCACCTGCAACAAATAAATAAAATATATAATAAGTGTTTATGGCAACTCTAATAAATCAATCACAAACATTATACATTATTATCGTATTAGAAATACTTAAACCCCCGACAAAACGCAAGCAAACTGAGCGTGTAACACTCCTATCACACCTAACACGACCTGATGACCTTGAACACCTGAACCGATTTCCACCAAACATAGCTAAGAACACTCTCATACTCTCGGATATACCTTTCAAACAAAAAAAAACGCATTAAAATCGGATTACCGGTTTGGGAGACACGTATAGGTCGTCGTCCTCAGACAGACACTTATAGGTCGCGTCACGGATGTTTAGCGCTGGACGTATTGGTGCGAGAAAGACAACACGACTGGGGAACCAATCAACGCTCGCGCACCCGACGATCACGCGCCCCGCGCGCCACGCTCTCCCCTTCGTTCAGCGCTAAAGATTCGTGACGCTTCTGTATAATAGACTACAGGCCCATGTTGAAAAAATGATGGGTCATTTGAACCACCAGGTGACCTATCTAGAACGATATAAGAGCATAAAATAATAAGATTCAGCACTATGACGTCACTTGTAAGCTGTCC
>DWAJ01006164.1:0-10686 GCA_018238005.1 Eurema mandarina | reverse complement strand
TCGTCGGGTGCGCGAGCGTTGATTGGTTGTCCCAGTCGTGTTGTCTTTCTCGCACCAATACGTCAATTACGAGCGCGATTCTGCCGATGCGCAGCTATTCTCGTCCAGCGCTAAACATAAATGACGCCTACTATACATAGATGTTTCTTCGACCAATGCAACCTATTTCAATTCCTAATATTCAGACCTTTGCTAAAACGTCATAAAAGTCGTATGAGCGGTTTAAGCGAAACATGCATTCAAATTAACGTTCTCATTAATGTAATATGACAAGCCGCACACTGGAAATTTTCCGTTTGTTCTGGAAATTATATTGCTAGATTACACAGATTTTTTAAAACCATATACTGATGTATAGGTACAAGCTATATTTTTGTTGTTTCAGTGCAAAAAAAAGAGTAGGTTTTGAGGTACCTAAAATTAACTACCATACACAAGTTGTGGAGTAGTACTCTAATAATATAATGGGAAGGGAAAACTTACCGACGCAATTAATGTTCCTAACTAAAATATTTATGCCCAACAAAATATGTATTTTTTCCAACATGTTTACACATTAAGTTTATTAGTTGACAGCGAATCTAAGACTGTTAGCTAATAGGCGATATTCCTTGCATTACTTGGATGCTGTGAAAAGTGATTTTTTACGGTTTCAATTCGTTCTACGATTACATTACATTCGAGTAAATAATAATACGAAGTAGTCCAAGAGCTGGTACTATGGAAAATTTATATTGTCATTCGTTATGCAGTACCTAATCTATATTATGTATCTATTAAATACTAATAATTATTTTTACATAGGTACATAGGTAGGCTAAACTTCCAAATGATAATAACTAGTAACTACATAGTATAAAACAAATTCAATTTCTCTGTCCATATATCCCTATATTTGGTTGAATCATTAAAACTATGCAACCGATTCTCATGCGGTTCTTTGCAAATAGAGTGATTCAAGAGTAGTACATTTTAATGGTATAACACATGCATAATATATGCGAGCGAAGCCGGGGTGGTTCGCTAGTTAACATAAAAATATGTTATTGGATATTTATAGTTTTATGAGGTCGCGTGTTGTAAAGATCGACCTGATGAAAAATTTAACTTACCAGGAGAGTTTCCGGTTTTAAATGAAACTTATACTACTTTCTTGGAACCAATACGGTGGTTTGGGAATACCGCCAATGAGGGTAATTCAAACTATAGAAATTAAAATAATTTGTTATCTCTTGTGGAAGATAAATGCATATATTATACTACTTCAGTTTTACAATTCATAATAATTCAATAGAAAATTTGTTCAAATGGAATATTCCGCTAGACGCACAAACCTATGACGAGAAATTGTTTTCATTGTAAGGAAGTTAGCAAATTAATTTACATGAAGAATAAAAAAACGGTCTCTTGTACTTTATATTAATACATTCCTATCTAATATATTATAAAATCTACACACGTGTGTAACCTTATTATATTATGTAATATTTTATTAGAGGTTTGAAAAAAAATAGGTTGTTAATTTCGAATTATTATTTTTATAATCAGTTACATATCCTTATTACTAGCTGTGATATTTCTACCAATAGAATCCTATACGGTACTCCTTAGTCACGCTAAATGCTGGACCGTGGGAACTATCGCTCGTTTATGAATTGATATTTCAATCATACACTATGGTTCAAAGACATACCAGTCATATATCGTTAACTTCCCCAGCCAGGTGACAGGCATATTCTGACAAGTATAGTAGGCGTCATTTATGTTTAGCGCTGGACGAGAATGGCTGCGCATCGGTAGAATCGCTCGTAATTGACGTATTGGTGCAAGAAAGACAACGCGACTGGGACAACCAAACAACGCTCGCGCACCCGACGATCACGCGCCCCGCGCGCCGCGCCATTACCTCGATACCTTATTTTTGACTTCTGCGCAGGTTTTGTTCAGCGCTAAAGATTCGTGACGCGAACTATACCTATGAACGTTAGGACTGAACGCAAGAGTATCACTATCGTATAGCCGAACAGTGGAATACCGTGGGTTTTAATATTTTTGACTCCAACGTACGACGACGACTTCGTACGACCGTTTCTCCCTTTGGGATTACATTACGAAAATATAAATACTAACAAATAATGTAACCATGTATAAGTATGTAAAATAATTTTTCAAATTTGCTTCAGTAGATCTAGTGATTACCTACCTATAACGACACAATTTTTTTATAAAAATAATAAAATAGAGATAAAGGTACATCTAAGCACTATAAATAATTACAGTTATATTAGTATCGGTACAGAAACATTGCATGATTTGAGCCTAATTAAAAAACGATCCAATTCGAATCACAAATTTTAATTAATCACATCGTCATGGAGTTTTAGTTACAGTAGATAAATCACTCACGTAATGGCTTACATCTTGGGACTTATCACTGATAACATACTACATATTACTCTCAACCGAGCCAGGAATATTTTATTTCTTTATAGCTTTTGAAATTTATGATGAAATTTGGTACAGAGAAACTTAGAAAATGAGAAGCTACCCATATGTGATCTGACCCATTTTTGGACAATTAATGAGTTATTTTAACTGTGTCATTCGTATGTTTTAATTAATAAAGTTATTCATATAAATTAGCCGCAAAAGTGCTAATTAGAACACTTTACTAATGAAAGAAACTGTATTTAGTAATTAGTACTAAACTAATTTTATTTAAAACTACGATTCGAATCTAGAAAGCCTTTAAACCGGTTGCCTTGGCCAGAAAAAAAATACGTTTAATTATCTTGGTATTATGTGCATATTAACAATGCTCTGTGGTTTTTATAATTTACATAGACTATACATAAATGTATTACTCACTATTTAACCTTTTTTAACAAGGACAATCGTCATTAAAATAGCAAGCACTCTTCATTGTTTTATGAAACAGTATTTTCGAATCACGATGATATTTGCGAAATAGGAATCAAGGACTTAGGTAGAAATATTAATTATATGAAAACTAAAAGATGGAAAAAAAAACCTATTTTCGTTTTTTGCCGCGCTCTTACTAGTCAACCGTTTTGGTTCAAATTTGATACTCATATAGTTTAAGAGTTTAGTAAATACGTATTTATGTGTATATGTATATGGTGTTTGTACGGGTTACTAATAAAAGTCAATACAAACTTGATACCTACACTACATTCTGATACTAAGTAATTAATGTAACAGTTAAGAGACCTAGCTAAGAAACCTAACTAAGAAACCTAGCGTTCGCGTCGGTGACAGAGGGACGACTGTCGAGCCGATCGCTAATTCGTCACAACATACAATGTGTGTCCCTACACAGTTTAAAAAACGATGCAGCCTTTTGTTGTAGTATAGCGGGTTTCTGAGTATAAAATAGGGTATCAAAGTATGTATCACTTTATCGCAAGTAAAACCCTAATATGCAACAACATATACAAGTGTGTGGAAATTGGCTTTCAGTCTCGACGCTTACTTAGTCGTATGTTAAGAATGTGATAATTCCGGTATTTCCCAGTTCGCAGAAAAATTCTATTTAATCTGTTCCAAAAATGCGAGGAGAAATACAGGTGGGCTATAGTCGTAGTGAAGATAGAACCGCTTACTACTCCCCCAAGGAAGTGGATTTCCCATCATTAAGAAAGGGTATTTCCCGAATAATCGGTTATGACATTTAATGAAATTCCATTTATGTTGTTCATACAATTCTTTAAATTGTAAAAGTCTATACAAACTAATATTTACAATGAAAGACACACTTAATAAAAAAAGGTTTTAAATACAACAAATACCCTGATAAAATTTCATATTTTAGAGGGTTTTTTTTATGGTGGAAACACAGTATTGTTTTGTTTTATGATGAGCTTCATCCATATCGATAAGTCGTTATTGCGTGAATGAGTTACAAATAGCCACATCCTCGTATAAACTGTCGCATTTATAATATTAGTAAGGCTTAGTTATCGATTTGGGACTTCACAAAATTTGTTTTAAGAAGTAAGAACACTGTCGATATAATGACTCAATAATACGTTCAATAATTCATTTCCGTATTCTGACTACAATGGTCTGACGCACCTTCGCCCGTTTTTATGACGATACAGGAAAGCAACTTGGGGCAACTCGGGGCTCATAATTATGGGTTCTCAAAACTTGATTGATCTTTTATGATCGATATATTGTATTTTTATTTGTAATTTCGAATTAAATCAATACGTAGTATAAAACAAAATCGCTTTCTTCTGTCTTTGACTAGACTTCTTCTTTATAACTAGAAAAATAAATTATGGAATACATTTTTATTGCCTTGTCGTCTGACGTAGCTTTTAGACGACACAAAATATTATACAATTTTAAAATTAATTTAATTAAAATAACATATTCGTTATTATGTATTTACTTATATACACTAGACACACAATGACAGTTTGCTTCGTTCGAACTTTAGCAGTTTCTAGCTGTAGTCGAGACAAATTGATAGTCCATAATGATAGCCAATTTACGGAAATGGCGATTCATCGGCAATAATGTATGAGTATGTATACAGTATGTATGTATGTAATATGTATGTAAAGATACGGCTTGCTGTGTTTTCCAGTATAACTGGTATGTTAATCTTGGTCATCTCCACGGCCGCCGGCTGCGTCATGCGTCTATAATCTTTATTGACAACAGCATTTCGACGAAAGCTATCGAAAAGAACGGTACACATTCTGTGAATTGATAGTTAATTAAAACGTCTTTAAGTATTTTATATAAATCGTGTTAAAAATGAATTGAAATTTCGGATAAAAAACTTTTTTGGAATGATCTCCATGTGATTTCGCTTTCGAGGATATGGTAAAAATATATTTTTTGTGATTGTTATTTAGTGATGAACTGAAATCTGTGTGTGATATGCGCGGGCGCAGAGGTTATCAAAACACTGACATTAGAGTGAGATGCGAATATGACGTTTCTTTTGTTTGTATGCATTTTGTGTATAACTGTATCAACAAGTATAACTCGTAAGTATAAATTATAACTCTTCATCTATAAAAGACAAAACAGATAGAAATTGTCTATTTTGATGTTAAAAGAATCTTAAATTATATTGTCTTAATATTGTAACTAGCTGTGACGAAAAATTATTTTTATTCCTAAATTTGCTGTTGGATTAGGAACCCTAATTATACTCATTAACAAAAGTGGCCTTCTTTTTGAAAAATGGCTTAAAAAATCTAAATATTATTCCCTAACAAGGTCACAACCATTAATATAATATTTAAATAAAATTTTTAATTTATAAAAATTGAATATTCATGCTCATGTACACTATATCGCATTAATTAAATAAAAAATATGCATTTGTAGAATAATCCATACTAATAGCATAAATGCGATAGTAACTCTGTCTGTCTGTTGTCCAAAAGTACTGAACCGATTGTAATTAAATTTGGTACACAGATGGTATAGAGCATGAGATAAAAAATAGACTACTTTTTAACTGCAAAAAGGGGGTGAGGGTCGAAGTTTATATGAAAGTCCACTTGGACGGAGTCGCGGGCAACAGCTAGTATTGAATATGAGATAAAATCATAATATAGTTACACTACACAGTAAATTTGAATTAAATCACGTCCCACACTGCATTATCGCAGAAGTGTGTATCTATTAAAGTGCTTACTCAATAATAAGTAGGTAATTATTTAATGACATCCGCGCCCTTAGGTTTTATCTGCGTGTACAAGACAGATGCCGGAATACTGAAACGCAACTAAACACAACTTAAACCGGTCCGAATTGACAGTTCGCCATACAATTCTGTCAAAATTAGGAGTCTTAAATTTAATTGGCGTATGAGTATTTGGCCGAGAAACATGTAGAATTACCAATAAAATCTATACTAATAGGTATATATGAAGCTTAGTTTATTTGTTCGTTAGAACGCGAAAGTCATATGAAAATACCTAATATCTAGAGAGAAACTCTTGTATACATATTTCTTGAAAGATGCATTTTATGACTTTTAAATAACAGTGTCGGAAAAAAATACTATTTAACCATTCCCGTTCCCGGGGCAAAACCGGAATGTAAGCTATCCTATCTTTTAAGTTGGATCAAATTGCACATAGTGTGCAAATTTGATTTAAAATCGGTTCAGTAGTTTAGGAGCCAATCGCATACAAACGAGCTTGAGAGTTTATTTGTTTGTTAGAACGCGACACAAATTTATTATAAGTATTTGTTGAAAGACACATTTTTATATTTGTTTAAAAAAGGCCCTGTACATAACAGTGTCAGAAAAAACAGTGTTTATTAGTAGATAGTATATTATGTATATCAGGAGTATTTTGTAAATGTAATTTAACAATAGTCAACTGGTTTCTTCAAGGCGAGCGGACATGTTCGACGGCAGCGTTGCTTACCATCAAGCGACCTGTGGTCAAGCACTCGCTAATAGCACTACTAGCTGTAGCCCGCGACTCCGTCCGCGTGGACTTTCATATCAACTTTTTTCCAGTTAAAAAGTAGCCTATGTTCTAGGCCTATGCTCTAGACCATCTGTGTACCAAATTTCATTACAATCAGTTCAGCGGTTTGGCCGTGAAAGCGTAAAATTATAAAATTATGGGTTGATTAAAAAAAAGTAGCCTATGTCCTTCCCCAGGCCATCTATGTACAAAATTTCGTTCTAATCGGTTCAGTAGTTTTAGCGTGATGAAAGGACAGACAGACAGACAGAGTTACTTTCGCATTTATAGTATTAGTACGGATTAGTAAATATTTTTTTTTATGTTTTCAGAGTTCTCAGGAGACGTTTGTCGGACGATCAACGAGGGTAGCTGTAGACAATTGTCGCGATGTCCGAGCCTTGTGAACGAGATCAAGCGAGCTGGGTCTCCGATGCCGCCCTTCATGAGGAGGAAGCTTCAGGCTTTGGGCTGCGGATTCGACGCGGATGAGCCGCTTGTAAATAAGTATATCCATTAATATTTTTTGGATTGGATTTGGATTTGATTTTTGATGATTTAACAGTATAATTAATAAAAGTCAACAACGAAAGTAATGCATTTCATAACACAAAAAAAAATAATTACAATCCCTACTAATATTATAAACGCGAAAGTAACTATATCTGTCTCTCTGTCTGTGTCTTTAACTGAACCGATTGTAATGAAATTTGGTACACCGATAGTCTAGAGACCGAGAAAAGACATTTAAAAGGCTAACTTTTTAACTGAAAAAATGGGTTATGAGGATCCCTTCAATGTTAATATGAAAGTCCAAGGACGGAGTCTCGGGCAACACCTAGTAATTTTGGTAAAATTAGTGTTCTCTATATTTTAAAGTTACTTGTGATACCAACGATTATTCAGTCTACTTGTTGCGACACTAATATGTAAAATAGTTAATTTGATAATGCTTTTACTATACTATTATACTCTACAAAACAATGTTGCCAGCAGAAAGATTAAAAAGTACCTATTACGTATTTCAAATTATTCGTTTTATTGTTTATCTGTAAAGATCGACAAACTTCATCTTTCAGGTCTGCTGTGACAGCGCGGGAACCGACTTCAATGACAGGACGAATCCACAAAAACCAGCCACAGATTATTTCGCGACAGAGCGACCGTTTACCCAAACGACTGAAACTAATAAAAGGGGGGAAGACAACACTATCGTCGAACAAATACCCGATGTCCGAAACCACCCAAATTTGAGATTACTACCCACGGAATGTGGAGCTATCGAGTCTGAAAGAATTTTTGGCGGTAACCGAACGTCATTGTTTGAAATGCCATGGATGGTGTTGCTGTCTTACAAATCGGGTAATACATCTTAGTGCTACCTACTATGTTAATACAAATTTTAACTGCTAGCAATATTCTAAGTCCTGGCTTTGCAAGCATATAGCAGGTTTTATTAATATAACTTTCTCTTGAATTCCTCTATCTATAAAAATCCCTTAATCAGGACGATTCAAATTCATTTATGACTTTTAGAAATATTAAATGAGTTGTGACGAAGGCATGGGAGTTTCTTTATTACACTTTATTCACACTTTTCGTTTATTTATTTTTAAGTGAGTCATTTAAATATAATTTTAATGACTTTGTACAGAAACAAATGAAGGCAGTCGCCTTATTAAAATTTCAGGTCGTGGAATTAAATTGAGTTGTGGCGGTTCCCTGATCACCGAGTGGTATGTGCTGACAGCTGCCCACTGCGTCTCTTTCCTGGGCAGGAATTTGCAATTAGAGGCTGTGGTTATAGGAGAGTACGATATCAGATATGATCCGGATTGCGAGAGAATGGACGGGGAACTTGTTTGTGCACCTCCGTCTAGAGTGAGTAGCTGATTGTTTTAATAATCATTTATTTGCATATAAACATGAGAATAATATGTAGTTGTTATTTACATTTTGGGTGGTACATGTTTAGCCGCATCTCATGCAGCATGCAAAAATTATATTTTATAGTAAATACATTATTATGTCATCGATTTACTACATGATAGAAATTACATTGAAACAAGTTAATTATCAAAAAAATCCTTAATACAATAAAAACATTTATTATTCACGCATTTATATAATTTTGTCAAAAATAGATTGTCGGGGTTTTGTTTTAAATTTATTGTTATCTTGTTGTAAACGCTTACACACATAAAAACTGCGTTTTTATTATAATATGTAAGAATCTTAGGGTGTTCTATTATAACTAGTTTATTAGGGTCTCTTTAGGTAAGGATTTGTGATGTTGAACAGAACAAGCTAGGATTAAGAAACTTCTAGAGTAGACCTATTTTCTCTAAGACCGTGTTATTCTCCCCGATCAGGCGACATGGCGATTAAATAAAATATTTAGTTTTTATATAAATATGGCATGTATTTAACGCGGCAAAATAAATCAGAATTTGGGATTCGGAGAAATTTAAACCGGTTGCGAAAATTGGTTGGCAAATAATGACGTCTTCCCTTTAGATGATTTATTGCCGGTCTTATATTTATTTGCATTCACGCATCTGACAAAACTAGCTGGTTTTATCATTTTTCTCTTTTCTATCGTTTGACTTGTATGGAAATGAAAGAAAACTAGGTATGTATGTGTGCTGCCGCCTGCCGCTGATGTGCGGAACACATAATTATAAGCCTCGCATTATACCATACCAAATACCATCTATGATCGAGATATAATATATTTTTGAAAGTTACAGGGCGAAAAAAAACACGACTTGGTTATAAAAATTCACTATTTATTAACATTTAAAACGAGTTCAGATATCAAACAACAAAGTGTTCTTTATTATTAAAAGGAAAACTAAATTTATTTCTATTTTGACTTAAAAACTTCTGTCGTAGGAACATATGTGTTATGAACCCGTTATCATATTTTTAATTAAGTACAAACATAAATAGTACTTCATATATAAAATAATAATAATAATTAATTACTTACGACGTATAAATTTATCATATAAATTATTTTATACTTCGCAATAATATTTTAATAACAAAATACCAAAACAGGAAAAGTCATCCATCGTTGTAGTATGCAATAATTAATTTATTGATTTATTGCACGTAAAAACCATACTGTTAATTAATTAAGTAATACTAGCTCTTTTCCGTGGTTGTACTTGCGTTATTTTAGATTTGTTTATAATATTTTATATTGATAAAGTTATTTGGGAGTGAGGCGAATCGTACAGAGTCGAAAATCATTAAAATCGGTACAGTCTTTCCGATTTACTAAAAATTTTCATAGTATATATTTTGTTTTTTTTTCACTACACTCTTCTTTTTTTAACGTATATTAAGCCGTTATATTAGTACTTAAAGAGCTCTCTAGTGTTGTCTAAATAGCCAACTTTATTTATGTATAGGCCTTAAATAAAAATATAAATTATTTATTCACAGAATGTATCAATAGATAGAGTGATTGCTCACCCTGGCTACTCTCCGCAGACGTTGTTTGACGACATCGCTCTGATAAGGCTGGCAGAACCTGCTGATTTCTCATTAGGTAACATTTATTTATTTCATTTATAGAACTTCAAATTTACAGAAAAACTTCCAACGACGTCTTCTCTTTGTTAGTCTTTTGCTTATTTTAAGAAAGAGGCTATAGGTATATAATGGTTCTTTAAATGTGTGGTTATAGCTTCATGGCGAAATTAAAGAGATTTCAAGGTTGCATTGTAATTACTTCTTATAAGTGTCATATATTAGGTACGCACAGTCAGAACCGTTAAGAATTCAACGCTAAGAGTAATGTATTAGGGCTTAATTCTACGCAGATTATCTGCATCATAATGCTGACTGCCGTCTTTTAAATATTTATTATCAATGGCTTCTAATATCAATTTGCCATCAAGATAAAATGAAACCAACAAGTTTACTTAATATATTTATTAGCATTGGCTTCTAATTTATTTCTGTCTTCTAGAATATATAAACCTGACAATATTCTTTGAAATATTTGTTAGCAATGGTTTCTCATATCAATTTGTGTTCTAGATAATATGAAGTTGATAATATTCTTTTAAATATTTATTAGCAATGGTTTCTCATATCAATTTGTGTTCTAGATAATATGAAGTTGATAATATTCTTTTAAATATTTATTAGCAATGGTTTCTCATATCAATTTGTGTTCTAGATAATATGAAGTTGATAATAT